>JAPYXV010001700.1:0-13854 GCA_028533065.1 Trachops cirrhosus | reverse complement strand
TTTGTTCTTTATTTCAATGTCTCTGGTTATATTTTGCTTGCTTGTTTGTTTCGTTGATTAGGTTCCACCTATAGGTAAGATCAAATGGTATTTGTCTTTCACCACCTGGCTTATTTCACTTAGCATAATGCTCTCCAGTTCCATCCATGTTGTTTCGAAGGCTAGGAATTCCTTCTTTCTTTCCGCTGCATAGTATACCGTTGTGAAAATGTACCACAGTTTTTTGATCCACTCATTTACGTGGGCACTTAGGTTGCTTCCAACACCTGGCTATTGTAAATTGTCCTGCTATGAACATTGGGGTGCATAGGTTCTTTTGGATTGGTACATCTTCTCCTGTAGGTCATTCACAACTTTGGCTGTTATTGATCGGGCTACCTTCATACAGGAGAGATATAATTTCCCTTCTATCTTTCCTGCCTTGTCCTTAGACTTTTCTCTCCCTTCCCTGGCTCTCCTGGTTGGGGGCCATTCTCCTTGATACAGCTCTCTCAGTTAAGTAGTCTGCTTTGTCCCATCCACAGTGCTGCATCCTCTTTATCAGACTTCCTTTTAGTACCCTTGGGTAAACTCATGAAATTAAGTTGGTCTTTTGAGAATATTCAACTATCATTTTACTGTGAGAATTTCCCTCCCAGTACCAGTTCCAGTGTCTTTATGTTATCCCTGACTGCCTAATCCCTCCCAGCCAATGAAGGTCCCCTTGCCCCAGAACTCTCTGCAACATCTACTGCCAATATGATTGTTTTGTAACCAAATCCCAAAGGAATCTATTAAATTGTAACTGGTATCTACCTTGATCCCCTTCATATACCATTGGCTCTTAGATCATTCAGTAATTTGCTGTTGGTAAGCTAAACCTTACTCATCCCATACTTCCAGGATGACAGCCTCAATATATGTGCAGATCCTCACCTTTATGCATCACAGTCTAGCTTCTAGAACTGTCCCATTACTCCAGCCTGTTACAGTCTGAAGCAATAATTTCTAGAGACCCAATCTATCCTGCTAATGTTTGAGAGGACTGAGATATTCTTCTTATATTTTAACCCAATTTAATGCATGCTTGTCATGTACAGCAAACTCTATCTTATACAGGAAGAAGAGTTTCCCTGGTGCTATGGACTACATTATGCCCCTTGAAATTTATATATAGAAGCCCTAACCCCCAGTGTGACTGTATTTATATAAAGATTCTTTAAAAAGGTACTTGAGGTTAAATGAGTTAATAAAGGAGAGATCCTAATCCAATATAACTGGTGTAAAAATAAAAAGAGGAAGAAATAACAGATGTCTCTCTCCTTAGCAGTACACATACAGAGAGGAAAGGCCATGAAAGGACACAGAGAGAAGGTGGCCATCTGCAAGCTAAGAAAAGAGGTCTCAAGAAAAATCAAACCTGCCAACACCTTGATCTTGGACATTCCTCCTCCAGAACTGTGTGAAAAGTCACTTCTGTGGTTGATGCTACCTGGCATGTGCTGTTTTGTTATGGTAGCCTGGGTAGACAAATATACCTGACTTTACATATGTAAGTATTATTCCAGTTTGCTATTTATGTTAATAATTACTTATGTTAAAAGGTGAATAGAAACATACCAAGTAATAGATGGCAGTGATAATACATTCAGTTTTTCTCATGAAACAAGAACTAGGACTCACTACAGTGCTCTACTCTCATTAAACTTTTTTATTTTAATGTAGTGATATTCTATAACTTAACTTGGCCCAAAATAACCATTATATAAGATTTAATGTTGTGTTAAAATAGACAATCATTTCCACTACTCATGTTTCAAATTGACAAATACTTTTATTTAAAACTAGATTTGTTAGAATCTCTTTTCAATAAACAGATTAATAAAAAAAAAAAGGATTCCATAGGAAGTTCCCTGGGGATCATAAACCCTGTTCTTGGCAATTGTTACCAGGGGAGTGAATCTATTTCATATGAAGTGTCCTCCCTCAAAAATACTTCATAAACCCAGAGCATATATTTTAAAAGCATCATCTCCATTCTGAGTTTACACAATGTTTTGTTAGAAAACTGATATTAAGTAGTTAATTACACTGCCAGTTACTACTAACATCACATATAAATGAAAAAATATAAAAATGGATCAGCTATTTTATTTCTATCAATGTGTATCTGACATTCAAACTATTTCCCAAGTTCTATCAGAATATCAAAGAAGAAATGAAAGCAGATCAACCATGTATGTATTTTTTAAAATATCCTTCTATTATATTTTCAGTAATTATAACCCAGGGATAAGGATTCAGTCTTTGTGGAACCTCAAGCACATTTTCATATAAAATAGAATTTTAAGCTATACTATATGGAATATAAATAATATAAAAATTGTTACCCTTATTGAAAACTATAATAAAAAAAATAAATAAATAAATAAATAAAATAAAATAAAAAATTTAAAAAAAAGAAAACTCAGAATGTGTATAAAATGTGTAGATTCTAATAGGAAATCACAAAAGGAATAAAACGGGAGAAAATGTGGAGGTCTTTACAAACTTTGAAGTTTTACAAGTAAACTGCAGCTTGTAAGTCTCAGAATTGTGCTTTATTTTTCTTTAGAATTCATGTAATTATACATTCCAGTTTTACTATCAACCATCAAACTTTAATACAAAGGATAATCAGAAAGCATTAACCATGCAATAAATGTGATAGTGCTGATAACCATTACTTAAAAGTTAACCAACAGCCCTGGCTGGGGTGGCTCAGTGGATTGAGTGCAGGCCTGCGAACCAAAGCATCGCCGGTTTGATTCCCAGTCAGGGCACATGCCTGGGTTGCAGGCCAGGTCCCCAGTATGGGGTGTGCTAGAGGCAACCACACATTAATGTTTCACTCCCTCTCTTTCTCCCTCCCTTCCCCATCTCTCTAAAATAAATAAATAAAATCTTTAAAAAAAAAAAAAGTTAACCAACAGAGTAGAATTTCATTAATTCTCATGAATGACAAGAAAACTTGCCACTGATGACTAATTTTAGAAAATCAGTAAATGGATAAATACTTTAACAATTGAGGGGAAATTAATAGGTAATTTAATGGTTATTTTGAGGAAATCATTTATATAACAATCATAAAGATAATGCAAAGCAATAAAACAAAACAAATATTAATTAATATGCCTTTTTCTATAAAATTAGCAAAAATTAAAGTCAAGTGACTTTTAAAATTTAAATGTTTTCTTGAGATGCAATAAATTAGATATTCTTCTTGGATTTTTTGATATATACAGTATCCTAGCTGTAGCATACAGTATGATGTTCGTGGCTTTCTCATACTAATTGGGAGAACTTCAGCCATCACCCAGAAAAAGGGTGAGAGGCAGAGACAGAGAGAGTTTGAGGAGATATACCGCTCATTATATCCTTTGTATAAACAATATACCTAGAAGTCCAACATGTAATTGAACTGCTCTAATCAATGCCCCTTTATAATCATGAGACCTCATCCTGCTTAATGGGCCTGAGGAAACTCTACATGATCTTGGAATTCTAAGAATCACAGCTGGAAACACTTTGGATATGTCCACCTGTGGAGAGTAACCTGAAAGGTTTTTTATATTTTATTTATTCATTTATTTTTAGAGAAGGGAAAGGAGCAAGAAAGAGAGAGAAACATCAATGTGTGATAGTCTCTTGCACACCCCCTACTGGGGACCTGGCCCTCAACTCAACCATATGCCCTGACTGGGAATAGAACCAGTGACCCTTTGGTTCACAGGTTGCCACTCAATCCACTGGGCCACACCAGCCAGGGCTAACCTGAAATTTTTCATGATGTTATATTTGTTACCAGCATTCACTTTGTTTAAAATTTTGAGCTATTATGTTTCTTTTGCTTTCTATATGATTTTTCCTTCTTCAGCCACCTGATTACTTGTATAATGTTATTAATATTAAAATCTTTGTTTCTGTAAATTTTTATCAGTTTTATATGTGCTAATGATCTCAATATTCCTGTTTTTGTAGTTTTGATATTACCTGCCATTCCCAAATCCATCCCAAGTTTCACTGCCAGAGTTGATCACTGACTTAACTAATATTTTATGCATTTTGCTTGTGTTGATATGTTCCCTGAAACACTAGTGTATTATTCAAATAAATTGATATTTCATTCCCTAAATACTTACCACTGTCTCATTACCATTGTAAATATTTACATGTGATAAGTGACATTTTCTATAGTTTTATTGTTGGTAATGAATTTACAGCTTATACATTAATTTCCTAAAGGGCATTTTTAAACTTCATGAATAGAATTTCTAATGCATAATTGCTTTGTTATTAGGTTAAGAGCAGATGAGCAGAATGGGGCAGAGTGGCTTGCAAATCTTTTTCAAATACAGTGTTTATGATAGACGATACAGCATTTTAGTTACTATGTTACTAGTTTATTTTTACTTTCCCCATTCCTTCTATTCCTTTTATGTTTCATTTATTATTTCATTACACAAAGGTAAAATGTTATATTTCAATGTCACACTGAATAAAGAAGTCCCTGTATAGTTATTATGATCCTATTACTTTTCAATATTTATAACTTTTGCTGCTCACTTCTGCTATCTCCCTTTCTTTTCAACTATATTAATTTTTCCAAATCCCTGTATAAAACTCCCTGGAGCAGTATTTGCTGAATTCAGCATTCAATCCAATCTCCCATATCACAAAAAAAACCCAAAAAACTACCAAACAAGTATCCAAAAAAATTTATCTCTGAAAGTATAAATTTTTTGTTTATATTCATATTTCTTACAGCAATGATATGTCCAGGAAAAATTGGTGGTCATAACCTGTCCATATATGCTCAATCAAATATGGCATAAAATTTTAGATCAATGATATATTTAAAGGTGGTTGTTATAATGCATGTAAATCATCATATTGCTGGAGTAGTTATTAATTATTTAACTTAGAGTGTGAAAAGCATATGTAGATTTGCTCACTCAGAAATGGAGTAAATACTCATTGAATATAGCAATTTTTAAATGTATAGAATGCAGATCCATATAGTCACATCTGAGGATGGCTAACAAAGTGGCCACTTATATTCAGATAAGGCTCATTTGTGATTCTCATAATAAAAACTTGTGAGTCTATCTAAAGTATGTCAACCTGACTTTGTTTGGAGAGATTTGTCTTATGATCTAATGTTACTCTTGTCCAGGTACTGCATACAGCAGAACTTCCCTCTCCTGCTCTAAAAAACACAAGAACATAGCACTCATGCCTGCATGCTCACTAACCTCTTAGGCTGCTGAGCAAGGGACAGGTGTCCCTGACTCAGAACTGAAGTGGCACAACCTCATATAAATGTAAATCCAGTCAAAGGAAACTGGGTGACTGGAAGCCATGGCTCGCTGGACAGAAGGAAGACTTCCTTTTAATGCCATACCCTTTTGTAATTTTTTTCAACACATGCACCCATTACCTATTTAAAAAGAACCTCAATTTCGGCCCTGGCTGGTGTGGCTCCATGGATTGAGCAAAGGACTGAAAACCAAAGGGTCACTGGTTCAATTCCCAGTCAGGGCACATGCCTGGGTTACAGGCCAGGTGCCCAGTAGGGGGCATGCAAGAGGAAACAACACATGGATGTTTCTCTCTCTCTCTTTCTCCCACACTCTCTAAAGATAAATAAATAAAATGTTTTTAAAAATTTAAAAACAAAGCAAAAAGAACCTCAATTTTATAAAGTCCATGTATATTCTATAACAGAGGATAACGCATTCATTGTCTGCATATGACGGGTGATTAAAACACTTGAAAATTGCCTCGCATAGTTTTAAAAATAATTGTTGTTTTCCTTAGCAAACTCTTCCCAAAGAAGATATCAGAGAAACTTCAGTCAATTGTGGATAATATGGTAATCAAGAATTTTTGGTAAATGGTAGAATTCCTGAAATGAACTCTACTTTTTCTTTAGATCCAGGTATTCTAGAAGTGTGGATCCATTTTGAGAACTAGATTTCACTATGTTTGTGATATGGATGTTCATCTATGGAAATAAAGATAACAACTCTTAAATGGTTGTATATAGAGAAAACACTTTAAGAGAGAATTTTAATCCTATCAACATGTAAAATGTCTTCTGTATGTGCTGTAGGGACAGATCTCTGATTTAAGCATTGTTACTTGGCTAGAGGCAAAACCAAGTGACATGAGTCATCAGTTTCATCCTTTTTCTACAACACCAAACTAAAGATACTAATGCATGAGCCACACACCCATGAGTGGTCAGTGAAGCTGTCAGAATGAAAACTCTGAAAGCCAGGTGAAGTTTCATAGCTAATCAATTAATGGAGAAGACTCAATGCTCAGCTGAAGAGTTCAAATTTATTTCTGAAGGCAATTAAAAGCCACTAAAAGATTCACTAGATTATTAAGGAAAATAACAACAGGCCATGCAATTTGAAAAATAATGATCCTAGAAGCAATATGGAGAATAAACCAGAAAGGACTGAAAAAGCCAAGAGGCTACTTCAATGTTATAGTTAGTGTGTGTTATGGTGGGCTGGAAATGGAGTACAGGGAAGGGAAAGAAAGGTCAAAAGCCAGGGAAGTGTCTCTGGCTGGTGTGGCTCAGTGGAGCGAGCGCTGGCCTGTGAACCAAAGGATCGCCAGTTTGATTCCCAGTCAGAGCCCGTGCCTGGGTTGTGGGCCAGGTCCCCAATAGGGGGAGCATGAGAGGCAACCACACATTGATGTTTCTCTCCGTCTCTTTCTCCTTTCCTTCCCCTCTCTCTAAAAATAAATAAATATTTTTGAAAAAGCCCCAAAAGTGTGAATGAGAATCATAAACTTGTTAAATAGAATCATGGAGATGCCTTACACAGTTACAAATAATATATACAGTTCATATTAACATAGGCAATTATGAAAGCTGACTTAGAGATACAAAGTTTGGTTGGGGATATATGAAGTAGGACATGACTGCTGGCAGCTAGATTTTTAAGACATGAAAGAAGAGGAGCTATTGTTCCTGGAGTTTGAAAATGCTTTCTGAATAGTAGGCTCTTCTTTTAAGTCAAGAACTCTTCAAGGCAGTGAATATAAAGGTAGAAGAGAGAGCCAAAGCCAGAATTTTGTTATTCATTAAATATGGGGGTACACCAAGACCAGCAAATGATGAAAATTGATCAAAGAAGGAGGAAAAAAAGAAAATTATATTGTCAAAGAAAGCAAGAAAGAATTTCAAGTATTTGGAAGGCTGCAGAAAGGTCAAGGAAAATGAGACTTAGAAAAATATTACTTCATGGAACCTACTGAACAAAACAAAGAAACAGAACCAGAGACATGGAAATAAAGAACAAACTGACAGTGACCAGAGAGGAAGGGGGAGGGGAATAGTGGGGGAAAGCAGGGGCAGGGGTGAGCAAGGGAACATGTATAAAGGACATATAGGCATGGACAATGTGGGGCACTGACTGTGGGGCTGGGGGGAAATGGTGTAGGGGTGAGCAGTGGGGAAAATTGGGACAACTGTAATAGAACAACAACAACAATAATAATAATAAAGATTGTTTGAATTTTCCATTTTTTCACTAATATGTACATTTTATGATATTGGAAAGGGCTGCCACCAGTGACTATATTTAGAAAACTGAAATATATGATTAGGATATAACTCCAAAATGGGTGATCCAAAAATGTTATGAGCAGAAACAATATTATTGGGAAATGTTTATATCAAAATAACTAGTTTGGATACATAAATCCAGATGCGTTTATTAAATTTATAGGCAAGTGCCTACTCCCCCTATATTCCTTTGCTAGCAGTAGCCTCTCAGTTATGCTCATTCCTTAACAGGATCAACCTTCTAAAAGTATTTGATTCTGGTTCTTCAGTCTCACCACAGTAAATGGAATTTGTGCCATTTACTTCTATTTTCTTTGGAGATCAGCCATGGAGACCAATAGAATGCAGTCAGGAGATTGCACTGAAGAGTTTAAAGAGCGTGTGTCAAGGCGTATTTGTAAACAAGCTACGGAAGTAAGTCACATACTTTGAAGGAGGGACTGACTGTTGTGCCCCCTGAGTAAAAGCTGATGCTAAGAGAATTGTAATTTTAACCATTTGACCCTTTAACTAATGGACTTTAGCTTCCCAAAGTATAGATCTTATGACCATGAGAGCATTTACTCATTGTCTGAGAACATACAATTGACATTTGTTTAGTGGAACTTGACATATCTAAAATTAACAAGATGACAAGTGAATCTTGTAGTTAATGGGACAATATACAAATGCATATATACTTTATAAGAGTAAATCCACAACAGAAAAACATGAGAAGGACAAACAATGATTCCCCCCATAAAGAGAAAACCACAAAACAAGAAAAAAGGCAGGTAGATACTGCTTTAATTATTATTTGATCTCGACTAACCTCCAACTTAAAAAAATTCAAGTCAACCTGGTTTGATAAATAAAAATATGTTTTAGGGACACATACACTAGGTATATATTACAATAACCAAATTTGGGGTGCAATTTAAATTATAAATGCATTCCAAAATAGTGATACTTGTCTTTAACCATAAATTCCCCCATCCAAAACATTCAGGACACTAATAAAATCCACCATAAATAAATAAAATATTTAAGTGGTTGATCTATAAATGCATACAAATGAACATATAAATACCAGCCTAATTATATATGCAAAGATTTTCAACATTCTGGGTTGTATTTTTTGCACAAAACATTACAATCCTCACAAAAATTGCAGTACCTATTAACACTTTAAAAATAAGTGCAAAATAAAAAAGAAATACAATAAGATACAAAGTTTGAAAAAGAAAAGAAGTTGACTACCTCTCAACTGACTAGATCCTTGACTTTCTCTCAAGCCAATAACAGGTTTATTTTTAAAAATTTTTAAATATTGTTGTTCTATTACAGTAGTCTCCATTTTCTCCCCATTACTCTCCCCCACCTCCCACCCTCAATCCTACCCCCTTTGGCTTTGTCCAAGTGTCCTTTATTCATGTTCCTTGACAACATTTCCCCTTTTCCTCCCCCTCCCCCCATTACCTCCCTCTCCCTTCCACTCTGGTTAGCATCAATTTGTTCTTTATTTCCAAGCCTCTAGTCCTATTTTGTCCACTTGTTTATTTTGTTGATTAGGTTCCACTTATAGGTGAGATCATATGGTATTTGTCTTTTGCCACCTGGCTTATTTCACTGAGCATAATGCTCTCCAGTTCCATCCATGGATGGAACAGTAACAGGTTTATACACACATATACCATTCAGTGCAAATAAGGTCTCTTTTTAGGAAATTTTGAGGTCCAGCTCTTTTCCTGCTTTAGTGACTTTTTAAATAGCCTGTAAACAATTAACTGTATCTATAAACTGGACAGGGTCAATGTTTTCTTTACAAAGAATTCTAACAGCTATTACTGCTTGCCAAACAATCACTATAGAATCAGTCTGGTAAACTGCTGGCTGAAGTAAAAAAAAAAAATAGGTAAGTGATGCCTTGGAGCTTGCAGTTTTGAATATGCAATTTAGATGAAAGCCTAGAACTTGTGCATTTCAATTTTCAAAAATACATAGAATTGCCACACTCAACCCTACTTGGCCAAGATAAAAGGCATACAAATCACAGTACAAATATTCCAAATTGGGCATTTAGTTAGCTTGAGGGAAATTCTGTAACTTTAAGGAGGGGAGTTGATACAATGAATACAAATCGTCACTGTTCTTTTGACCTTCCTTTCTTTAACTTTAATATTATGTATCATTCACAAAAAGAAACAAAATGCAGATCACCGTCAGAACTATTTCAGAACCATAAACTTCCCTCTCAACTCCCAATCCATATGACACAAATTAGCTTTAATTTAATGAAGCAGTGTGCTAGGCATCCCAGGGTTTCATCCAATCCTGCCTCAATAATGTATGCTAATGTCATAAGCACACTCATAAATGCCAACTTCCAGTCACAAAATGAAGGCTTCCTTAAGAGAAAAAATATAAAGACATACTTGAGTCAAAACCAATGGTAATTTATAAGCAGCAAATAACAGAACAGTAAACTTTTTATGTGTAGCAACAAAGTAGCTCCCATCCCAACAACATATCTTGAATGACTTCATTGTGTTCTAAGTACAGATAAAAACACTTTTGTGTGATTATTTCTTTTAAAAGTTCCTTTTTTTTAAAGATTCATCAGAAGAGAAAAGCCCCAAGGTCACCTGTCAATAACAGAACAAACCCTCAGTAAATCACTGCGCCTCACAAATAAATTCCTCATCAGTAATTAAAACCAGGCCTCTCTGGCCCTGTGTTATCAGCTCATCAAATTCATTGCTCATCTAGAATAACAGATCCACATCTGCAGTCATTACAGCACGCCAGATAAATCAATCCTCTCAATGATGCTTTGAGCCATCTCTGCTCCCTTTTAACCAGCCTGATATTTATTTCCCCCTGACACTTCTGACATTCTATTTACTGTAGGCAAATGGAACTCATACGGCACCTTGTAATGGCTTTACCAAATCCCATTGTGGGGCATATCTGGGAAGACTGATGGTTGCAATAAACAAGGTTTTATGGTGTAAGTGTGAGCTTCCAACTTTTTTCCCCTAGATTTGACTTCTGCTGTGAAGGTTTATTACACTTGATTGCAGGTGGAAGACTAGTAGCCATTTAGAGCTTTGTTAAGTAAAACTCAGCAAAAAACTTTGCAGCTGATGTCAGTGTTTCTTGTCTTTCTTTTATTTTCTTCTAATTTAATTCTGTATCAAAGTGATCTTGAACAGAAGTTTGCAGATGCAAAGGCCATAGAAATCAACAATGAAACTACTACTAATTCATTCCTCAGCTTTTTTGACATTAAAAAAAATGAAACTATACAAGGTTAAAAGAAAGAGGTTTTCAAATTATTCTTAAAAGGATATACTCACACTGAGAAAAATTATATACATCTTAAATGCAAAAGTTCATGCATTTTAATACAAAAAGCTTTTGTGAGCATGATATAATAAGCAATTCAAGGAAAATATAGATAGTAATCATGCTTTTGAACAAAACGGCTATTTTTAAAGAACCCCCCCCCCTTTTTCACTGTTCACAAGCAAACCAATACAGTGAAGGAAAATAAAACTGGAAATTGTTGCCATTGTGTTACTCCAGCCAGACAGATTCTGGGCTGCTCTGCACAGCACATTTTTCCCTGAGTGGCACTACCGTTGGGGGCAGCAGTTAATGCAGGGCTCAGTCAAGGACTCACACGAAGTGAATGTCACAATGGTAGTGGAGCTCACTCTTGGCATGTATTTAACATTTCTTGTGCCACAATGATATGTGATAGAAGCAGTGTCCAGTTCTCACCTGCTGCCTTCTTTCCTTGACAAGCATGAACCGAAAGCACATAGTAGGTTGTGAATGCTGAGATCCCTTTTTGAGCTTTGATTCCAAATGTCAGAATACACTCATTTCCTTTATGAAAATTCTCTATTCATCATTTTTGTTCTGATTCTACTGCTCTTGGAGGCCAAAGTTTGAATATTTTGGATTTTGAAATAATCACTTACGCATCAAGTTGCTGAGTTGTGATACACGAGGGCTAAGAGCCAGTCCCTCCTCTGCTAAGCCCCATGCCACTCAGGTCAAGCCAGGGAAAACAACACATATTCTAAATTGAAACTTTTATGAAGCCTGTATGATCACCATGGAAATGTAAATTGCACCTGTGTTTTCTTAGGACACTAAGGAATACAAACAATAAAGATATTCTGAGCAGAATAAATCTGCCTACTATAATACAATGATGGAGTGAATGACAGAAAGCCCTCTGTCTGAAAAACAAAATGTTTCCTTTCTGCCTTCATGTAACACTGAACATGAAGCCTGATTTTGGCCGGTCCTCTTAAATGAGGAAATGTAATCTAAGAAGACAACAAACTTGGCTTCAGAGTTTGTTGTGTCTATGATGGGCTAGATAGGATCAGCAAGCTGATCATTCTCCTTTGAGGAAACCATGAGAGGTGTTATTTATTCAAGGGTTGGTGGAGGACCTCTCCTCCCAGGCATTGTTTTCCAATCTACATTGGCTAAAGAGACTAATCCAAAGAAACAAGCTTCATTGTCTTTATAAACTGCCATTTTACCTATAGCTGAAAGACAGAAGCCATGGAAACTCAGAACTAAATGAGGTCTTGGAGATCACAGATGAGAAAACTGAGATAAAAAGGAGCCTATCTGAAGTGCTCAAGGTCACCCAGCTAGATAATGGATGAATGATGGAATCTAAGAGCCCAGACCTGAAGCTTCACACCTATGCAATAGTAGATATTATCATTAATAGCTTCAAACAGCACACTGTGTCGAGCTCTGTCAGTATCATGCCTTTTTGCCCAGTACCTGATATAATGGAGGGGCTCAGCTGAAGGAACTTGTGATCTATACTTCTAAGCCTTCCAAAAGCAGAGCCAGGGAAGTACGATTTTTGAACTCCCAGCAAAAAGCCCCATTCCTGGCACACAGTATGTGTTCAATATATACTTGTTTAGTGAGTGAAGTGAGGAGCATTCAAGATTGTTCCTTCAGCACTGGCTGATGTGACTCAGTGGTCTGAGTGCTGGCCTGCAAACCAAAGGATCACCAGTTCGATTCCCAGTCTGGACACATGTGTGGGTTGCGGGCCAGGTCCCCAGTAGGGGGCTCACGAGAGGCAACCACACACTGATGTTTCTCTCCCTTTCTTTCTGCCTCCCACCCCCATCTTTAAAAATAAATACATAAATAAATACATAAATAAATAAATGAAATCTTTTTTAAAAAAGCAATTAGCATTTGTTTAGGAAGCTGCAAGGTTAAAGGTAATACTTATGGACATAAAGAGCAAAAAGTAAAAGAAAAGATCCCTCCTTCAAGTCCATGAACGGGAAGAAGGAATATTGGAGAAACACACATTAAAACTCTTTAACTACATACTAATGAGAAGGACATTTTACCTCTCCAATTTACTTGTAGATGCTATGCTAAGACTGTGCACAAAGATGCCAGTGAGAACAAAGTAGTGTTAATAATTGTTATGGTACTTATATTTGACAATCTCAAAAAAGGAAAGTTAAGCTTCATTACATCCTGTATGATGTAATTAAATATTATTATTCACATTTTACAGGAGGTAAATTCAGGAACAAAAAGTGTGAAGTTAGATGTTCACAGTCAAATAGGAACTTTATGACAAAATTGACAATGTAATCTGTGTGATGATAATAAAAGCTATATTTTTATAACACGTTTCCTAGTAGGAGTTCAAAGTCCTCTACAAATGCACTGTCAGCCCAGTGGTTTTCTAAATATCAATCTACAGACAGACAAAGAAAAGTAACCCCAGTCCCAAAACCCAAAAGAGCTGTTCTAAATTTTAAAAAGTCAATATTATTTATGATCTGGAAACTTTGGTGATATATTTGGGCCTTGTATTTGGAACTGTAGTCTTTCATAATTATAAATTATGTTAATTTTGAATAACAAAATATCATGGCCACACTTGAAAGGTACTGTGAAGTACACAGGCTGAAATGCTTAACCAGATAGAATAAGTTTCATTTTTCTGTTTGTACTTCTTTATTAACCCAAATCAAATATGCCTAGTTACAGGGCTTCTAACATGTAATCAAAATAAAAAATATTAAAACTAAAATAGAAAAGAATAAAATAAAACTAACATAAGTACTATAGTACAAGAAACAGGTCCAAATATGTACCTCAAAGCTACTTATAATGTGGATAGCTCTTTTTTAAAAATTTATTGTTGTTCAGTTACAGTTGTCCTGTCTTTTCCCTCATTGCTCTTCCCTACT
>JAPYXV010000017.1:493532-524826 GCA_028533065.1 Trachops cirrhosus | reverse complement strand
GGGCTAGAATGGGAGTAAAGGACCGAAAACTGTACTTGAACAATGATTAAAATAAAGTTTAAAAATGAAAAAAAAAGAACAAGGAAAAAATATAAAAAATGGTTGAAGGCTCTCAGTAGGTAATGAATAAGGAAAGAAACATAAATGGTCATTAAATAAGACCATTAAAAAAGGTCAGCTTTGCTAATAATGAAATACACATGGACAAAGCCAAAGGTGGTGGTTTCAAGGGTGGGACAGGGCGGGCATGGTGAGGTGAAAATGGAGACAACTGTACTTGAACAACAACCACAAAAAGAAATGAAATTTTAAAAAGTTATTGGTGCATGCAATCTACAATATAAATCTAGCTCAAATAAAGAACACTACAGTCTAGCATGCAGAGAAAACTATGCATAAGTTTTTGATCCACAAGCTGGCATTCCAGAAGATGAAGGAACACCTGTTTTTGTAATTGTCTGGTCAATCCAGCAGCCAACAGTTCCTGCATCTGAACTTTTCTTGGTTAGTTTTATGTTTGGTACTGAATCTGTAGCTCCTGTAAATTAGGATGAGGCAGTAAATTAGCTTGTTTCCCACTGTCAGTTGTACCCAGTGCTTCTGTGGGAAAATAGATATAAGTCAGGAGGTGTCTAGGGAAGCCCCTGGGCCTGCTTGATTATTATCAGAGCCATCATATTTTTTTCTGATATTTCTCATTGATGGTTTCCATTCTTTTTTCTTTTTTAGTTCAGGACAATTCTTTTTCTATGTCCTTCCTCTTTGCAATAGGTGCATGGTTGGTGCCAAGTGAGTGTATCCCTTTTTCTTCCAACTCCCATCTTTTTAAAAACTTTCTCTACACTGCCTCTAAGGAAATTGTGACCTGCTTTGATGTTCTTGTTACCTGACCATGGTAAACTTTAAAGGCTATTTTCACCAGTTTGGAGAAATTCATTCCCAATGCCCTATCTAAACATTGAAACCTCTTTCTGATATTCAAGGCGCTTTGTGCAATGTAAGTCAGGTTTATCATCTGACATTTTCTGGTGCTTGTGGAAGTGTCAGTATGCTTTTTATAGGTCTGATATATCCTTTCATAAAATTTGAAAAAAATTATTTGGTTTCTGTTGAAAGGCCCTTATCGTATTTAGGCCTTTTTTGTTTAGGCATCACTTTCTTAAACCTTCCAAAATGCACATTTTGTGATTTTTTGGGATGGATAGGTTCACATCATTCAGGTACCAGTTAACTTTGGTCAAGAAAATTGCCTAGGCTCAGTTAATGGTCCCATTGGAATTCTCTCGATGGAGGCAATGAACGTCTTCATTAGCCCTACTTGTTATATGACTATCTGCTTTTCATGTGCCATTAGCAAGATGTTAATTGGAGCATGCACATTACCCAGGTTGGATAGTGAGTGGAAAAATTGGAGGTGATGAGATCTGCCATTTCCTGAGGATCCTCCCTTGATGAGGGTTGAAATTCTTCCAATTCAGTAAATCTGAAGTTGATATTGGAGTGTGGGTTCAGTAGTATCTAGTGGAGTAGTCTTCCTGGTTTATTTTGCCTGGATGGTATTGCCTCAAAAGGAAATGTCCAACTTGGATGGGAATGTTCTGTGGCCAAACTGGGTGGTCTGCTGGGCCTTTGAGATCATTTATTCATCACACAGGGGTGGGGCTGTTATTTCTCTGGTTCCTACTTCAGGGGCATCTAGCAGCAGAAGTGGTAGTGGTGCTAATCCTTATTTTCCCAGGTTCAGGGTATTAAAGAGATTTATCTTTTTCTTTTCTTTTTATTCCTGTTCTTGTACTACCAGGGAAGGGTTTTAAATCCACTTCCCTTCCCTGCATCATTAGGTTGTGCCTTGTTTCCAAATCCTTATTCTGTAAAGACATAAATGCCTGGACATAAGGAATTTTTTTTATCCCAATTCCCTGGTCATTCACTAAACAATTTCAACTGTATGAGGATGTCATAATTTAGAGGCCATTTCCTCCTGTAGTCTAAGTATACTTAAGACAAGCAGTGTTAGAAGAGAACACCAGTTCCTTCTTAGTCATTAGACCATAGTTGTTTATAGACCAATCTCCTAAAATTCAGCCCAGGGGGCTCCCTTTTGGAGTCAAAAGATGTACATACTCAAAATTATAACTGTAGAAAGATTCAGACAAAATGGGAATATGTGAACAAAACTTTGACCCATCAGTCCATTAGTCCAAACAAGCTGACATATACTAGTCCTGGTGTCTTACTTCCTGCCAACCAATACTGCAAGCTGTTCTGATAGGACCCAAATGGCATGAAACCCAAGTGGCACAAATCCCAAGTTTCACAAAACCTGAGTGGCACAATGCCCAAGTAGGACAGAGCCCAAGAGGCAGGAACAGGTTATACACATGGTTCTAAACAGACCCCGGTGATACAAAGCTCAAGTGGAACAAAACCACAGTGGCAGGGATAGCCTAAGAGAGTTTAACAACCAGTACCACGAATGGTCCTAACCAGACTGAGGAGTAACAAAGCTGAAGTAGCACAAAGCCCAAGTGGCACAAAACCCATGCCCCAAGGATAACCTAGGAGAGCCTACCGACTTGTATCCCACATAGTCCCAAGTGGACCCAAATAGCACAAAACCCAGGTGGCAGGGAGGCAGGAACCCCTGTGTACGTGGCCCTTTGACTTACTCAATCTTGGAGTCTCTCTGCTTCATAGAAACCCATGTCCTTTCACCAGCCACACATTTCAGGCAGATGGCATCTAGAAAAGAAGTGTAGGAAAATTTCTTGAGAAAAGTTTGTAGCAGCTGTTAGGAAGTCCCCACAGTCCTGGTCCTGGAACACTCCTTCCTCAGGCATATAGGACCCCAGCCTGGGCTCTCTGAGACGTGCTGAGGCCAATGCTATTCCACCAGAGTTACCAAAACTATAATGAAAAAGGCAAGTTTGCAACAAAAGCCAAACTTGTGAGACAGGTGCTAATTCAAAAGAAGAGAGGGTTTTTTTTTAAATTTAGGTGACACAACCTAGAAGAATGGTGCATTCTTATCTCACAGTCTATGCTCTCTTTCTGCTCAGGCCCATGGTTCTTAATAGAGATGGAGAGGGGATGGTCTTTTTTTTCTACTCAATTATCTTTCTAGCTTTCGATGCACTCAGACCCTGCCCATTCATCTTTCTAGCTTTTGGCAAGTTAGAGTAATAACATTTCTTTGCATCATTTTGGCTAATGGGAAAGACTCCCTCATGCCTCTTCATTGTCTGTGTTAGTGGGGATGGGCCCATCATCAGAAAACCTGGAGATGCAGTAGCCTTCAGCCCACTCCCTGATGCTGGACATGGCGCCCACACATCCTAAAGAACTGGTTAGAGACCAGTGGGCACTTCTGGATCCCAGCATACCCAAATCGCTTCCATAGCTCTTGCATGGGCTACCCCTCCAGAGTGGCCAGCCAGTCCTGTGCTTTGACTAATGGCTGCCTATGTTAACATTCTAAGATCATTAAAACAGATGCACAGGAAGAATGAGAAAACCTGAGTGGACTGTTACCAACTAGTGAAACTGAAGCAGTTGGCATACAAAAAACCTGGACCAGATGGTTTTCACAGGACTTCTGGCAAACATACAAGAGCTAAGCCCTACTCTTTTCAAACTATTGCAAAAAATTAAGGAAGAGGGAAGACTCCCGAACACTTTTCAGGAAACCAGTGTTATCCTATTTCCAAAAGCAGGTAACAACACAACAAAGAAAGAAAATTACAGGCCAATGTCACTGATGAACATAGACTATAAAATCCTCAACAAAATACTAGCACTAGATCCAGCAATGCCTGAGAAAGGTCATACACCATGATGAGGTGGAATGAAAGGATATTTGCAAATCAATATATGTGATATATCACATAAACAAAATGAAAGAGAAAAACCACATGATCACATCAACAGAAGCAGAAAAAGCATTTGATAAAATCCAACACCCACTTATGATAAAAAAAACCTTCAGCGAAGCAGGAGTAGAGGCAGCATACCTCAACATGATAAAGGCTGTATACAAGAAACCTAAGCCCACATCATACTCAAAAGGCAAAAACTAAAATGTTTCCTTTAAACAGATCATGAACAAGAAAAGGTGTCCACTTTCAGTAGTCTTTTTTTAAGGATTTTATTTATTTGTTTTCAGAAAGAGGGGAGGGGAGGGAGAAAGAGAGGGAGAGAAACATCAGCATGTACTTACCTCTTGAGCACCCCCTACTGGGGACCTGGCCTGCAACCCAAGCACATACCCTGACTGGGAATCGAACCAGTGACTCTATGGTCTGCAGTCCAGCGCTCAATCCACTGAGCCACCCCAGCCAGGGCCACTTTCACTACTCTCAGTCTATATAGTACTGGAAATCCTAGCTATAGCAATCACACTACAAGAAATGAAAGACATCCAAATTGGAAGAGGTGATAAAACTGTCATTATGCACTGATTACATGATTGTGTACACAGAATACCCTATAGACTCCACCAAAAACACTACTCGACCTAAAAAGTGAATTCAACAGATTAGCAGTATGTCATGTTGATATTCAGAAATTGATGACATTTTTGTACACTAACAATGAACTATCAAAAAGCAAAACTGAGAAAAAAATCCCACTTACTATAGCAACATAAAAATAAAGTATCCAGGAATAAATTTAACCAAATGGGTAAAAGAACTGTAGTCAGAAAACTATAGGACTCTGAAGAAAGGAACTGAGGAAGATACAAAGTGGAAGCACATACTGTGTTCGTTAATTGGAAGAATTAACATCATTATAACATCCATACTATGCAGTCCACAGATTCAAGACACTTCTTAAAATACCAATGACATGTTAAACAGATGCCAAATAAATATTCCAAAAATTTATATGGAACAAAGACTGTGACTAGCCTCAGCATCTTGAGAAAAAAGAACAAAGTTAGGAGATCACAATATCTGATATCAAACAACACAAGCCCACTGTAATCAAAACAGCCTGGTGCTGGCATTAAGAACAGACACATGGGTCAATGGATCAGAATAGGGAGCCCAGAAATAAACCCAAGTCTCTATGGGCAATTAATATTTGACAAAGGGGGTGGCAGCATAAAATGGAGTAAATGCTGTCTCTCGAATAAATGGTGTTGGGAGGGCGGTACTGGTATATGCAAAAGAATGAAACTAGACCATGAACCTACACCATACACCAGAATGAACTCAAAATGGAGAAAAGAGTTAATGTCAGTCAGGATAGCATAAATATCCCAGTGGAAAACACGGGCAGTAAAATTTCAGATACTGCAGTGATATTTTTGCCCATATGCCTGCTAGGACAAGGGAAATAAAGGAAAAAATAAAGTATGAGACTATATTAAACTAAAAACACTCGTACAGCTTAAGAAACATCATTGAAATGAAAATGGATCCCACTGTGCAGTGTTAGGATTGATACTGTCAGAGCGACATGGCTGCATCATGAGGATAATGTCACATAATCCTTTCAATAGTTAAGCATGTGGCGTGATTGTGTTTCTAGAGTTCACATAGGCTTCAAGCGGATTCTGTTTGAATAAGGCGCTGCTTCTGTTTCCTTATTTTGAGCGGTTCTACATGTGTCCTTTTTGGTATTCAGCTTTAGAAAGGAGGTAGAAATGAGACTTCTTAGTGTTCGTAGTACAGTGCAGTATTCGTGGTACAGTGAACGCTCTCGTGTAGGGAGTTGTAATCTTTTTTCATGTGATGGTGTATGTATACTAATTACTAAAATTGTGTGACACAGTAAAAAATATATTTTTTCTCTTGTGATCAGAGGATGGTTACAATTTTCAAGCCCTCAGAGTGACTGGTTATTGTCATACTGGCTGTTGTCGTTTTTTTCATTTCCCAATCTAGGGGAAAGGTGGTTAGTGCCCTGAGTAAACAAGAATTTATGTCTTAATCTTTTTTGCAGTAAGTACACCAGTTGAAAATTGTCTTTATCCGGTGGTGTTCTTGCCCCTGTTGCAAATTCACAAATCAAGGCGCAGAAGCGAGAGATCAGCTTCCCGATATAGGTAGCAAATCGTTGCAGTTGCAGTTCCGGGAGTCTGAGGACGTGGGGGTGGGGAGGAGGAAGACGAAAGACCCAGTGTGGGCATTTGGGAGAGCAGTAGAGGTAAGGACTGGAGGTCCAGGGCTGGGTGAATCGGAGAGCTGCACTTGTACCTTGTGGGGGTAGTTTGCGGACTGGGTTGCCTAGTGGTTGGTGGGGATGTGAGGCCAGGTAGTAATTCCTCTTTGGGGGAGTTTGGTTTGTGGAGGGGATGGGGGGAGGGGTGGTGGTGGTGGTGGTGGTGGTGGTGGTGGTGGTGGTGGTGGTGGTGGTGGTGGTGGTGGTGGTGGTGGTGGTGGTGGTGTGTGTGTGTCTTTCTTTTCCTGGGATTTGCCTTGTTTGCAGAGGAGTGACCCGGTGACTGTCTCGGCCCCGTTCTCACTGCATCTTGTCTTTTAGGAGTGTTACTGAGCATAACCCGTTGTTTTTACCCGGCTACCAGAATTCTGTAGAGAATTTGACTACAGTGTTGCGGCTCCGTCAAAGGCAATGCGCGAGGGAAGGTCTCCTGAGGTCCTGTTTATTTGTATGGACCTTTAGGCTTAATTTGCACCAGAGAGAGCAGGCCCAGATTCAAGATCACAGAAATGTAACGGGACTGCTGCGCAAATACAACAGGTAATACAGGGAGGTCATATACAGGCTCAGGTAAGCTCAATATACAGCCTCAGTCTGAGGGAAAACAGTAAAAAGATGTAAGAGAGCCACCAATTGCCCAGCATGTTGGAATAAGCTCAACTTCTTTTAATTTACTCCTGCAAATCCTCAGGGACCTCTCTTCACGCTGTGTGTGTGTGTGTGTGTGTGTGTGTGTGTGTGTGTGTGTGTGTGTGTGTGTGTCGGAGTTGCACCTGACTTTTGCCGCTGTGTCTCCCCTTGGCTTACTCTGAATTTGGAGTAAAGGCACTCCTGTCCTCCGTGAAAGATACACTCGCTCCTGCCCGGGACCAACAGCTAGATCAGAGACGACAGAGGGGGCTTGGGGCAAGTGAGTATGTCTTTCCTTTTCCACCCGGTCCCGAGGCAAATCTGCTCTGTACCCCAGAGTTGCTGGGAGATGCCAAGTTTCGGGAAGGCAACTCCCTAGCATTATGTCCCCATGCTTCACTGTAAGGGAAAATAGCTGATAGCCCTGTCTCTTAGCTGCTGCTAGCCCATCTTGGGTCTGGCATCTCTGCACCACCCTGCATTACTGGTCTCACAGTGCAGTTTTCACAGGATCCTAACTAAACTGAACATCGGACACTACTAGTAATGTGCAGTTGCTCGACATATGCAGTCACTAGGCACAGCCCCAGCTATGCCTTCTTATCATGTCTCACATTTCTCCACCTCCCTTGATATACCCTTATATTTAATACATGAAACACCATCTTTGCTACCTTTCTACAAATATTGTAAAATATTTACAGAGATATTGTAAAATATTAATTTACATGTATAGAACATATTCATGGAATTCAAGGAAATTCTATGAAAACTAAAATCTACGTAGCCATTTTGAAATGAAAACACTTCTCATTTTATGGAATTCCATTACATCTTTTCTTCAGTGTTCCACTATTTACAACTCCTACAGCTGTCTCAACATTTTAACGTAGCTTTTCAGCTTGGCTTAGTGAGGTGTATGTATCTCTGACATCCTCTATTTTACATCCTCTATCTTAAACACAGAAGTTTGTACCATTTCCTGATCATGAAACACAATCAGCCTCTAAATCCACAAGTTCTCATTAAAACATTTTGCAGTGCTTTAATTAAGAAACTCCCAATAGATCTTTCATTGATACTACAACTTATATGGTAAAAACTACCTACCTATAAATTTCATTGGCAATCTGACACTATATTTTTCAACTTAAAACAAACAATAAACTCCCACATTTTACCTGCCCCCCAAAATCAACAAACTGCCACTTCCGCCTCTGCAAGTGGATAAACTGTTTTAACACTTTTTTAATTAAGAGTCCGGCATTTCTCTGTTTCAAAACTCATGCATCTCCTTTTAATTTTAATGTTTTAGCTTCACTGTTACAGTGTGAACAATGAAAGCCTAAATAAACTATTTGCAATTAGTGTTAGCATGCACCTCACAAACTGTTTTAATTAACTACTTTAAGCAGCATTTTTACATTGTAATTATTTCTTTTTCTTCCTCCTTCCCTATACAATTTTAACTTGAATGTGTAACCTATTAATTATCTTGACATTTTAGTGGTATCACTCCTTTTCTGTGGTACTAACAATATTTTATGTTTTTTCTAAACTTGGAAGGGATTTCTGTGAAAACTAAGTAATGGGAAAATATTACATTTGACAAGTTTTTAAAAAGTAATTTTGAAAAGAACATTTTTACCTTAAATCATATTACTGGATACAAATGTTCTACTAAGATTTACCATGGGGTCATTTTTCTTGTAGAACCTTGAAATGCATTTTTAACATGTCGGTTACATTAAGACATTTCTTTGAAATCTCCTAATTGACTTTTTTTTTTCTTTGATGAGGTATTTATGATGAAACCTAACACTTTTCTAAAATGGACATTGTTAAATTTCAACATTCTGAACTATTGTTTAGCGGGGCATATGTAATTTTCCTTCAACTTTTTCATATTTTTCACTTGTTTCATTTTTGAAAATGTGGAAACTACCTTTTGTTTAAGTGAAATTAAAAGTAATTATTTTAAATTTAGGCTTTTACTTTTTTAATATGTGTGCAAAGTCATTGGTACTTATAAACTAAAAACCAATTGTATCTTTTTCTTATAAGACAAGTTAATTTTATAACATCTTTATTGAGCCATAACTTTTAACTTTACTATTTAAGTGTACTATTAAATTTACTTGTTTACTGTATACAATTAGATAATTTTTAGTAAATTTATAGCATTGTGGAGACACTATCCCAAACCACTTTTTGAATATTTTTATCACTACACTTGTGCTTTTTGACATCATTTTCCTCCCAACTAGCCCCAGGCAATTTGTGGTTTACTTTCTGTTACTGTACATTTGCTCAGCTTCAGTGTTCTCACAATGGATGCACACAATATGTAGTCCTTATCTGGCTTCTTTTAGTTACATAGCATTTTTTGAGGTTCATTCACTCTGTAATATGCATCTTTATATGAGGTGGACTCTAAGAAAGCTGTTATGAACACTAATTTACAGGTTGTCCCCTGTTAACAATGTGTATGATTTTATTTGCGTTGGGTAACATACCCAGGAGCAAAATTGTTGGATTATACTGTAAGTGTATATTTAATTTAAGAAACTGCCAAATTATTTCCAAAGTGACTGTACCAATTTGTCTTCTTATCAGTAATTTATACAGTATTTAGTTCCTCTATTGTCTAACTTTTTGGTTGTGCTTATTCTGGTAGATGTGCAGTGTTATCTTATTGTAGTTTTAATTTTCATTTTTCTAAACTAATGAAATTTAGCATTTTCTTATGTGCTTAGCTGTAAATCTTGTTTGGAAAAAGTTCTATTCAGATTATTCCCATTTTTATTTATCAACTTATTTTTGAATATTTATTGAATTTGGAGAGAAAGATTGAAACATCAGTTCACTGTTCCACTTATTTATGTATTGATTGGTTGATTCTTGTATGTGCCCTGACCACATACAAGAGGGGGATGAACCCTCACCCTCAGTGTATGGGCACGATGCTGTAACCAACTCAGTTAGCCAGCTGAACCTCTGATGTATGATTCTAAATATTTTCTCCCAATCTGTTCTCTCTTTATACTTTCTTAATGGCATGTTTTGAAGTGCAAAACTTTTTAGTTTCTATAAAATTCTGTTTATTAATTTTTTTCTTGCTTGTGCTTTTCAGATTTATGGAAAAAATCTTTTCCTAGCTGAAGATCAGAAATACTTATATTTTCCTTCAAGGATTTTTATATTTTAAGTATAGGTATGTGCTGCTTAAAGACAGGGATACATTCTGAGAAATACATTCTGAAGCATTTCTTAAATTTTTGTGATTGTTCAAACATCATGTACTTACACAAACCTGAGTGTTATAAAGCCTGAGTGTTCACCTGGGCCAGGTGGTAAAGCCTATTGCTTGTAAGGTACAAACCTGTAGGGGACTATAAGTTTTTCTGTATCTAAACATAGAAAAGGCACAGTGAAAATATTGTATAAAAGATAAAAATGGTACCCCTGTATAGGACAATTATCCTTTAGGGATCTTGCAAGACTGGAAGGTGTGCAGGTAAGTTAGTGAGTTAGTGTTGATTGAATGGGAAGACCTAGGTCATTACTGGGTACTCCTACAGACTTCATAAACACTGTCTGCTTTGGCTATGCCCCACTCATAATGCAACATAAAATGAAATCAAGCACAAGAGAAGATGACGCCATCAAGAGATGCTGTAAAAGCCAGGTGTATGAAACTGCTATCATACCACATACTGTTCTGCAACCAACTATATTTTTGCTAGTAGAAGAAGCACCTACAAAAATAATGACAAAAAGTATAGTTAGCACATAAACTAGTAATTTAATTGTTTAGTACCATTATCAACTATTAGATACTGTACATAATTGTACACACTATAGTTTGATACAGCTGGCAGTGCCAGCATCACCAGAAACACAAGTTGTGCTACAACTGACTGCTGTTGTCCCTCACAAGGTGATAGGAATTTTCAGCTCAGGTGTAGCAGTCTTTTTGTACCATTGTATTTGTGACCCTACACTGACCAAAGTGTTCAGTACATGCCTATATTTACATTTGATCTGCAGTCCATTTGGGATTAACGTTTGTCTATCGTGTAACTTAAGGATTCAAATTCATGTTTTGCAGATTGTTACACAAGTGTCTCAATATGACTTGTTGGAAAGACTTTTCTTTCTCCCCCTTGAATAGCCCTCTGAGCCTTGTCAAAGGCTCAGATGGCTATTTCATATAATAAGAGGGTCATTTCATATAATAAGAGGGCTTATAAACGATGGCTAATTTCTGGACTCTCAGTCAGTACTTTTTGATTTTATGTCTCTCCTTATGCTAGGAATGGGAAAATTAATTTTTACTCTAAATGAGAGTAACACGAATTTTTTTATAAATTGTGGTAAAAAAAAGGTTAGCATGTTACCTATTTTAACATATTTTTAGAAAGAGCAGCCTTAAACATAGTTTTATTTCATTGTGTATGAGCAAAACAAGGCCTACACTAGTTGATCTATTAAAAACTTCCACACATCAATTCATAAAGCAGGGGTTTTATTTTTTCATGATTTTAGATGCTATAATGTGGTCAATACTTTTTACTTTATTTACCCTTTTCTTTTTTATTACCATTTAACTCTCTTAACAATGCCCTTCCCCCTCTACTCACCACACTGTTCTCCAGGTCCACAACTTCTTTCCCCCTTTTTTTCTCAATTTTTCCACCCCTACCCCCCCCTCAACTAGCCATCATCTGCTTTTCATCTATGAGTCATCCCCATTTTCCTTGTTAGTTCAGGTAATTCGTTAGATTCACACATGAGCAAAATCATAGCATTTGTCTCTCTATGGCTGGCTTATTTCACTTAGCATAATGTTCTCCAGGTCCATCAGTACTGTCACAAAGAGTAAAATTTTCTTTTGTATGGCCGAAGAGTATTCCATTGTACAGATGTCCTAGAGTTGTTTTACCCACTCATCTACTGATGGATATTTGGGTTGCTTCCGTATCTTGGAAATTGTAAACAACGCAATGAATATAGTAGGGGTGCTTATGTTCTTCTGAATTAGTGTTTTGGGTTCCTTTGAATATATCCCCAGAAGTGGGATCACTGGGTCGAAAGACAGAATCATTTTTAGTTTTTTTTCCTTTTTGTAAGATAAGTTTATTGAATTTATTGGTGTTGACATTGGTTAATTAAATAGGTTTCAAATGTACAAATTAGATGATACATCATCTGTAGATTGGATTGGATGTTCAACACATAATATCAACTCTCCTTCCATTGCCATTTTTAGGGATTTTTATAAGAGATTTTATTTACTTGTTTTTAGAGACAGGGGAAGGGAGAAAGAGAGTGAGAAGCATCAATGTGTGGTTACCTCTCATATGCCCCGACCAGGGACTTGCCCCAAACCCCAGGCTTGTGCCCTGACTGAGGATCAAACCAGGGACCCTGTAGTGTGCAGGACAGTACTCAGTCCACTGAGCCACACCAGCTAGGGCTCATTTTTGGTTTTCTGAGGTCTCTCCATACTGGTTTCCACAGTGGCTGCACCAATCTGCACTCCCACCAACAGTGTAAAAGTGTTCCCCTTCCTCTACAACTTTACCACCACTTGCTTGTTGACTTCTTGGTGCTGGCCATTCTGACAAGTGTGAGGTGATATCTCATGGTGGTTTTAATTTGCATCCCTGATGATTAGTGACATTGAACATCTTTTCATACCTCTATTGGCCATCTGTATGTCCTCTTTGGAGAAGGGCCTATCCAGATCCTTAGCCAATTTTTTAATTTTTTCTTTTTTTGGTGTTGAGTTTTGTAAGTTCCTTGTAAACTTTTGATGTTAACCCTTTATCAGGTATATCAGTAAATACTTTCTCCCATTCCATGGATTGTCTTTTTATTTTGTTGGTGTTTTTCTTTGCTGTGCAGGAACTTTTTAGTTTGATGTAGTCTCTGTTTGTTTGTTTGTTTGTTTCCCTTGCTTGGGCAGATATCCAATTAAATGTTGCTACAAGCAATATCCAAGATGTTGAGAATTTTTATGGTTTTCAGTCTAACACAAAAGTTGTTAATCCATATTGAATTTATTCATGTGTATGGGATAAGAAGGTGGTCTAGTTTCATTTTTCTGCACATATCTGTCCAATTTGTCCATCATCATTTATCAGTTAGACTGTCTTTAGCACATTATTTGTGCTTGCTTCTTCTCTTGAGTATTAATTGACTATACAGGTGTGGGTGTATTTTTTGGCTTTCTTTTGTAATATATTTTATTTATTATGCTATTATAGTAGTCCCATTTTCTTCTCTTTATTCCTCTGTGGCCTGCATCCCCTGCCCTCCACCACCCCCATCCCCTTTTTCACGTCCATGAGTCATACATATAAGTTCTTTGGCTCTCCCATTTCCCACATTATTCTTAACCTCCCCCTCTCAACTTTGAACCTACTAATTATGCTTTTTATTCCCTCCTCCCCTTTCCCCCTCCTACCTGATAACCCTCCCTGTGATCTCTATTTCTGTGAATCTGTTCCTGTTCTAGTTGTTTGCTTGGTTCATTTTTGTTTCTGTTTTTGTTTTTAGGTTTGGTTGTTGATAGTTGTGAGTTTGTTGTCATTTTACTGTTTGTATTCATGATCTTTTTCTTACAGAAGTCCCTTTAACGTTCCATATAATAAGGTCTTGGTGATGACAAACTCTTTTAACTTGATCTTGTCTGGGAAGCACTTTATCTGCCCTTGCATTCTAAATGATAGCTTTGTTGGATAGAGAAATCTTGGATGTAGGTCCTTGCCTTTCATGACTTTCAATACCTCTCCCCAGCCCCTTCTTGCCTGCAAGGTGTCCTTTGAAAAATCCACTGATAGTCTTGTGGGAACTCCTTTGTAGGTAACTGTCTCCTTTCCTCTTGCTGCTTCTAAGATTTTCTCCCTATCTTTAAACTTGGGTAATGTAATTACGATGTGCTTTGGTGTGTGCTTCCTTGGGTCTAACTTTTTTGGGACTCTCTGAGCTTCCTGGACTTCTGGAAGTCTATTTCCTCTTCCAGATTGGGGAAGTTCTCCTTCATTATTTTTTCAAATAAGCTTCTAATTTCTTGCTCTTCCTCTTCTCCTACTGGCACCCCCATGATTCAGATGTCGGAATATTTAAAACTGTCCCAGAGGTTCTGAAGTCTCTCCTCATTTTTTTGAATTCTTGTATCTTTGTTCTGTTCTAGTTGAATGTTTCTTTCTTCCTTCTGGTCCAAACCATTGATTCAAGTCCCAGTTTCCTTCCCTTTGCTGTTGGTTCCCCGTACATTTTCCTTTATTTTACTTTGCATAGCCTTCACTTTTTCCTCTATTGTGTGACCATAGTCAACCAATTCTGTGAGCACCTGATTACCAGTGTTTTGAACTGTGTATCTGATAGCTTGGCTCTCTCTTTATCCCTTAGTTGTATTTTTTCCTGGAGCTTTGACCTGTTCTTCCATTTGGGCCATATTTTTTGTCTTGGCGTACCTGTTATATGGTAAGGGGCAGAACCCTAGTTATTCACCAGGGTGGGGCGACCCCTGTTGCTGCCTTGTGGTGCTATATATGGGGGGAGATGTCTGAGAGGGAGCAATGCCACTCACTCGGCACTTGACTGGCTTTCAGTCACTTTCCCCTCTACCCGGAAGCAAATTAGGCCCTTCTGGTGCTGATTCCTGGGTAGATGGGTTTGTGTCTGTTCTAGAACCCTGTGAGCCTCTCCAAGAAATTCGCCTCTGAGGCTGGGAGTTTCTCCCTCGACCACAACCTCCACAGGTTTCCTTCAGTCAGGTTTTCAGGCTTTATTTCCCTGCACTGGAACCGTGGGTTGTGCAGTCTGTCTCACTCCCCAGTTGTTCCTCTCGGTTTATCCACACCTAAATGTGAGACCATCTGCTCCACCAGCTGCTGCCTTGCCTGATGCCAGCCACTGCCTCACCCGCCCCAGTCCTCTGGCTGCCTGCCTCTGCCCCTCCTAGCAGTCTAGATGAGTGTTTCTTCTTTAACTCGTTTGTCGGACTTCCATATAGTTTGATTTTCTGGAAGTTCTGGATATTTATTTTTTTATTTTTAAATTTGTTGTCCTTTTGGTTGTGCAAGAAGGCAAAGTGTATCTACCTATGCCTCCATCTTGCTGGAAGTCCTCTCAATCTGGCTTTCTAATCTGTTCCACTGATCCATGTGGCTGTTTTTATGCCAGTACCACACTGTTTTAATTATTATGACTTTGTAATATAGTTTGATCTTAGGTAGCATGATTCCTCCAACTTTTTCTTTGTCAGGGTCACTGTTGTTATTGGGCCTTTTGTGGTTCCATATACATTTTTGACATATTTTTTCTAGTTCTGCCAAGTGCATCATCTGTATATCATATTGTGGGCTCACCACACTAAGTGAAGTCTCGTTTTCTCATCAGTATGTTTATTCCCCATTTATGCCTCTCTATCTCTCCCTTGCACTTCCCTTCTGGCTTTTTCTGTGTCTTTGGGATTTTTTTCTTTTTCACTTAGACTCTCCACCTTTTTCATTCTGCTTCCAAGCTCCCAACTGTGCTCCCCACTGACAGCTTTTGGTCTGTTCTCTGTATCTGTGAGTCTCTGTTTTGTTTGTGTATTTTGTTCATTAGATTCCACATATCAGTGAAATGTGGATTTGTCTTTCTCTGACTGGCTTATTTCCCTTAGCGTAATGCTCTCCAGGTCCGTATCCATACTGTCCCAAAGAGTAAGAGCTTCCTCTTCTTTATAGCCAAACATATATGGAACACCTCATGAATTTGCTTGTCATTCTTGTCCAGGGGCCACGCTAAGCTTTTCTTTTTACTTCCATTCCATTTTATATGTGATGCCACAGTTGACACCCATCTTAACTACTTTTAACTGTTTTAATTTGGTGGCATTAAGTACAGCATGTTATGGTGCAGCCACCTCAACAGTAATACTTTTATGTTAACTTTTATGTTAATGTTGATTGCATTTTTACTCTTGCTTTACATTCCCTGAATTTTCTTGTGTTTCCCTTTATTTTAATACTTGATAAATAGTTCTTCAGCTTTTTTTTCTTTTAGGTTATAAGATGGTCTCTGCAAGATGGCCTGTTCTTGAGTTGGAGATTGTTAAGGCTGACATATGCTGGTATTTTATTTCCTGTAAGTGGACCAGAATTTCTTCTCTAACAACCTCCACATAAACAGATAAAGTAGCAAACATCTATTCTGTGTTGAGTATGACAGCCATGACCTGTGGTTCTCCAGTAGGATGGGATGACAACCAGGGCTAGGCTTCTGAGGGACAGTCTCAGCCCTTCTTCCAATGGAATCAGGTAGGACATTAAGTCTTTGTTTTTAGGGGTGCTAAAGAATACTGTACAATGTCACATATCCTGAATAACTTCTAAGTGATCACAAAAGCTACTACCATTTTAAGTTGCACTTTAAAGTCACTGAAGCTTTTAGCAACAAGGAACTACTACTGTACATACTTAAAAATGTACCTCGGCTTTTTTGTATGTAAGGTCTTGTGTATGAATATCCAGTCAAAAACTTGAAAGCAGTCATTATAATCTTCAGTTATAAGCGTACTAAGCTTTTGGCTCTAGCTAAATGATACGATATTTAAGCCTTGGTTCTGTATCTTTAAAATGAGGATAAATGAAATAACATATATAAAGGCTTGACACTGAGCTTAGTGTCAAAGTTTTGTGAATGCCTGCATGGAAATCTTTTTATTTTCTCTGCAATGATTTGTATATGATAAATAAAAAAGATATTTTAGAAGGCTTAACATTAGTCCTTTTCTATTTCTGATTTTGGTAATAGGTACTTTTCTTGCCCAGTTTTGGGGAGGTTAATCAAATTGATTAAACTTTGCAACGTATATTCTAGCTGAGTGGCTAAGGGTTTCGATACCCAGTCAGGGCACATAACATAGGTTTCAGGTTCAGGCTGTGTTTGGGGGATGTATGGAAGGCAACCAGTTGATGTTTATCTCTCACATCAATATTTCTCACTCCCTCTTCCCTTCCTCTCTCTCTACAATCAGTAAATATATCCTCAGGTGAGGATTAAAAAAATGTGTAAAGTATTGCTTTTGATATTCTATCATTTACATATATTTTATTTTTCATCTTTATTACTTCCATCATTTCCTTTCTTTGGTTTGGTTCACTGTTTTCTAGTTTTTGATATGAAAATTTAGATGACTGATTGTTCATCTTTTCTTTCCATGTTTAGGTTTTCTAAATACTATGCATTTTGTGAAATCATCTCCCATGGCTCTTAATGTGTTTCTACCTGCTTTCATTCAGTTACCATCTTTTAAAATTTGTATCATGATTCTCCTTTGATGTGAGAGGGGTTTTTTTAAAGTAACATAGTGCATCATTTTCAAGCAGTTGAAGATTTTCTGCTTAACTTACTGTCACAGGTTGGTAGCCTAATTCCTCTTTGGATAGAGATGTGTTTTCTTCAAAAATGTCACTGCTTGGGAATTTATTGGGGCTTGGTGTGGTGCCCAACATATGGTCAATTTCAATTCAATAAGAACTTGCAAAACTTATGTATTATGATGTGGCATTCATTGTACATGTAAGTTGCCTCCAGTTTGTTCACTATGCTTTTCAGATTTACCTAATAGCCTTGTTTTGAAACTGTTGGTTTTATTAGAAGTTAAGAGATCTGGTAATCCCCTCTACCTGGGAGTGTGAGTTTTCCCACTTTACTGTTTTAGCAGTTCTAGCTAGATATATTTTGAACTGGATAGATGAATACAAATTGAAATAGTGTTTTGTTTTTGTGATTGGTCTATTAACTATCTAGAGATCTCTTTAATCTCCAACAATTCTTCCTACCTTAACATGTACCTCTCACTTAACAGGGGTGAGCAAAAATAGGTTTACAGTTGTTACACAAATAAACAATAAACTGTACTTTGTGTATTCATGACTCTACACCTACTTTTGCCTACTCCTTTGTTAGTATAACTTTATATTTTAGCTGGGGGAAGAGCATTGTGAGGGATGACTTTTTCCATTCTTTTTCTTGTTTAAATGGTTATTGTATATAGTATTGTCTTTTATTAATTTCCCTGAACCCTGTCATTTTAAATTGTTTTCTTGTACTTTTTTCTTTTTTTAATAGGCTTACGTCAGACTTTGAGCAGAAAGTACAAAGTTCTCATATCTCCACTGCTCCTTCACACTTAGCGTCTTCCACCAGAGTGGTTTGTTAAAATGAACAGAAGAAACTACATGGACACATCTATGGTTTTTTACAAGTGTTTAGTGATAGAGACACACTATTGTAGTATTATAGAGTATTTCTACTGCCCTAAAACCTGCTCTGCCTATTCATTCCTCCATTCCCCACACCCTGCTCCACTATTGGTATTTTTTGCTTGCCTTTGTAGTTTTGCCTTTGCCAAAATGTCCTATATTTGGAATCACACAATAGCCTTTCATACTGGCTTCTTTCACTTAATAGGTATTTAAAGTTTTTCTCTTTTTCCATGCCTTGATAGTTTTTCTTTCTTTTTTTTTTTTAGTCACTGATAACATTTTGTCCTCTGGATGTCTGAAGGACATCTTGGTTGCTTCCAAGTTTTATGAATAAAACTGGTGTACACATCCACCCATGTGCAGGTTTTTGTGTGGGCATAAGTTTTCAGTTTTTTTGAGTGAACAGCAAGATTTGGAATTGCTGATTGCATTCTAACAGTAAGTGTAGTTTACAAGCAAATGCCAAACTGTTTTCCAAAGTGGCGGTACCATTTAACTTTCCCACCAACAATGAATGGGAATTCCTGTTGTTCCACATCTTCCCCAGCATTTGGTGTATCAGGGCTTTTTAATCATTCCAGCATATTTGTATGAAATCTCATTTTTAAAAATGCAATTTCTTAGAGACATGTGGACACCCGTTCATAAATTCATTTGCCATCTGTATATCGTCTTTGATAAGGTGTCTGTACAAGTGTTTTGTTCATTTTTGGTCAGGTTGTTTTTTTATTGATGAGTTTTGAGAGTTGATTTTCTTTATTATTATTTTGGATAACAGTCCTTAATTTTGCGGTGTTTTTTTTTCCCAGTCTGTAGTTTGTCTTTCACAGGACAGAAATTAATAATTTCAGTGAGGTCCAGCTTATCACTTCCTTTGTTAATGGATCATGCTTTCAGATCAAGCATATCTAAAATAGTCACCAAACCCATCTTCACCTAGAATTTTTCCTGTGTTATCTTCTAGGAAGTTTACAGTTTTGTATTTTACAATATGGTCTCTGAGCCATATGGTCACTTTGAATTAATTTTTGTGAAGGGCGTATGATCTATTTTTTCTGTATTCTCTTTTTAAATTGTTTTCATGTAAATGTCTAGTAACTAATGTCAGCACCATTTGTTGAAAGAAGATTTTTTTCTCTATTATATTATCTTTGCTTCTTTGTCAATGGTCAGTTGACTCTACTGATGTGGGTCTATTTCTACAGCACCCAGTACTCAGCAGAGATGGCGGTGGGGACCTCGGACTGTCCCTGTGGGGGGCAACCAGTATGACTGGATACAGGCATGCTCAGGCCTTGGCTGCAGGTGACTGGCGGCTGGCTCTGAGATGACACTGGAAGATGGAAGAGGAGAGCACTACTCATGAGGGCTGGAGAAGGTGGGGTTGAGGGAGGGTCCCCTGGGACGGGCAGAATAGAAAGGGGGCTTTGGGGAGCGGGTGGCCCAAGTGGGCAGAGCACCATCAACTGTCCCAGTTTCCATCACAGCCTGGGTGAGGGCAGGGAGAATCTGTTCTGAGGACCTGACATTTAATAAGAGTTTCTTTATTTTGTATTACTTATGCTATTACAGTTGCCCCCACGTTTGGCCCTTTTCCCACCTCCACGCAGCTCCCACTCCCCCGTCAGGCCATCCCCATACCTTAGTTTGGGTCCATGGCTCATGCATGTGTGTTCTTTGGCTAATCCCTTCACCTTCTTTTATCCAGCCCCCCACCTCCCCTCTGACAGTTTCTGGCCAGAGGTCCTAAAATCTTTCTACTTTTCAAAGTCATGTGAGTGATAGAAACGTATTTTGTTGTAATACTTGATTTCTGTCTCCAGCTTTTGAAAGGACTGTGGAGTGATAAAGGTGAAAGGGGACTCTTGCTATTTAAAACAAACTGTGTTCAGCCATAAGTGAGTTTATGATGATGAGGTAACTTCTGGGAATGACCTAAGGATGGAGGGCTTGTTGCCAGGGGAAACAAGTGTGTTAGTAGAGGGTTGGGGATTTCAGGCCTTCATCCAGGTCTCTGGGGAGGGGAGAGGGCCTGCAGGTTGGCTTAATCACAAACGACCAGTGATTTCGTTAGTCGCACCTATTGTGATGAGGCCTTCGTTAAAACCCTGATGGAAGGGGTTCAGAAAGCATCTGGATCAGTGAGCACGTGGAGGTCCTGTGAGGGCGATACAACTAGAGCAGTCACCGAAGCTCCATGTCCCTCCTCCTTATACCTTTCCCCATACATATCTTCCACCTGACTCGTCCTAAATTGTATCTGTTATAATGAACTGGTAGTCTAGTCAGTAAACTCTTTTCCTGAGTTCTGTGAGCCAGAAAATTGTCAAACTTGAGGAGGAGGGCAAAGGAACTTCCAATTTATAGCCTGTTGGTCATGAGCACAGCTGAGAACCTAAGCTTGCCAGCAGTGCCTGAAGTGCAGGATGGGAGGCAGTCTTATGGGACTGAGTGCTTAACCTGTGGGATCTGACTAACTCCAGGTAGTTAGTGTCATTATTGAACTTTAGGTCTCCCAGTTGGTATGTGGAAAGTTGGAGAATTGGTTGGTGTAGGGGGGAAATGAACACATTTGTGGTCAGAAATGTACCCATTAATATTGAACAACTTGATGCCAGTAAATTCAACAATTGAGTTGAAATTACACTATAGGTTAACCTAATGTATGAACGTAGATACAAAAACTCTGAATAAAAATGTTACTAAAGCAAATCCACAAGACCATGAGGTATACACGTAGACACAAGTGTTCAAAAAGAAGAAATATTTACCCTAAACAGCCTTGTAAAGTGAGCCTGGCAGTCTTCCCTTCTCTTTAATTTCTTTTTGTAGTATGAGAAGGAGAGATGTTAGTTCTTGGAATGTTCAGTAAAATTCAGCCATCCAGTCCATGGCTTTTGTTTGTTGGGTTGTGGTTGTTGTTTTTTTTAAATAACTGCTTCAATTTCATCAGTTGTAAGCCATCTGTTTTGTTTTTCAGTTTCTTCATAATTCCATTTCAGAAGATTGTGTGTTTCTAGAAATTTATTCCTTTCTTCCAGATTGTCTACTTTGGTGGCATATAGTTGTTCTTAATATTTTCTTTTGCTACTTACACACCTCAAACAGATATTATTGTATCAGTCTCATCCTACCAGTGGGTAGAATCATCTACCCAAAAATCATCTACCCATTTTGGGTAAGTAACACCTACTGTGCATGAATGATCAACATAGCAGGGCTGACACTGCTGTCTTTAGGAAGGCCTCCTCACGAGGTTGGACTTTGGGCCTGGTATCTGGGAACTTTGATTTGGGGAATGTTCCCACCTTTCATAATTGATAAGATTGTCATTGTGCTGAGTGGGTAAACAATATAGTTTATGCTGAATATATTTTCTTTGTGTATGAAGTCTTGGTACTTGCTAAGCCAAGGGTACCTACACACCCAGCCTGCGATACAAACCTGGAGCATTGTATCTATAAAGAACTTCTTGGTCTCAGAGTTACCCATGTGATAGTTCCACTTGCACATCAAATAGGCATCTCAGGTTTTACATAATATGGCATTCCTACCCTTCTACTCTGCATGGGCCCCTGGCCAAAAGTCTCTGTGTTAATAAATAGCGCTACTCTCAAGCCAGGTATTCAATTCTGAACACCAGAACCTAGATTATTTTCCTCATTTCTCACTCTTCACCTCTGGTCTATGAGCAAAGCTTATCAGTTCGTACAATCCATGTGGAATTTGTCCACATCTCTTCATTTTCTGTCACCACAATAGTTCATCCCCCTCTCGTCTTTCACCTGGGCCAGATACAAGGTCTCTTAACTGGTCTCGCAGCTTCAGCTGTCCCCCAACCTCTACATTCTGCAAAGTGCTGAGTCACTGATAATGTGCAGGGGATTTATGCTACTTCATATTCAATATAAATTTGACCTTCAGTCTTGACCTTGTAGTTTTTAATCCTATGGAGATCATTTGGAGTTTGGGGTGCCATATTACACTAATGGAAGAGAGAGAAAAACCAAAGGAAAAGTCTATATTTGGATGTTTTGTAAGGGTAATATGCATGTCTAGGGTGGCGACTGTGGGAAGCCACTCCCACGTCTCTGGGAAAGCCAGCCTAAGGTTCAGCTATCATTGCTGCTGCTCAGGGTGAGCTTGTCAAAGAGGTACTATGCCAAGATGGCTTCTGGGGTCTTCATCTTGCTAGCCAGCTATTGTTAAGAAACATTAACATTTGCATATTTTAGTAAACTAAAAAATTTCAGGTAAAATGAAAGAACCCTTTAATTCCTGCCCAATCTCACTCACTTTATTGTTTCTACAGGGCAAGCACACCAATAATTGTAAGGCCAGGCTTTATACTTTTAGCATGAAAATGCATCTATCTTCATCAGGACCCCAGAGTATCCCCCTCACCTCCCCCCACAGTATACCACATGGCCTATAAGGGGAAGAGTAATTCTGCATTTTCCAGCATCCCAAGGAATATTCCCTCTATCCATCGAGTGTGCAGGAAGTACCTCCTCCCTCCATTCAGAACCCTTGCTTCCCTCCTTCCAGAGTCTGGGGGATACCCTCTCTTCCCCATCTAGGGTCCAGGGAATACTTCCTACCTCCATTCAGGGCAGCGAATATACCCTCCCTCCATTCAGGGTCCAGTACAGGCTCATTTCTAATATCTTAAAGGAGAAACATCTTTGATCTCTTCACAAATATAAGTCTGGCTCTGGCTGGTGTGGCTCAGTTGGCTGGGGGTTGTGGGTTTGATACCCTGGTAGGGTATGCGCAGGAGGCAACCAATCAATGTCTGTGTGTCCTCCCCACTTCCATCGCCCTTCCTCACTCTCTAAAATCAATAAACATCCAAACATTCTTGGGTGAGGAATATACAGGGTCTGGTAAGGCATGCTTGAGTGTGGTTAATAGGATAATAATACAGGAGTTATAATTTATACTTTTAATTTGAACATTTCCCCTAAAATGTCATGGTGTGCTTGAGTGTGATATTGTTATGTTACAGAATTACAAGCCTATGATTTTGTAATAAAAAGAGGTGTTGTTTTTGCTGGAATATATATAAAATACACACACATATACATACACACACACACACACACACACGCACACACACACAATCTGTTATATTACCTTGCTTACATTTGCCTAGATCAAATTTTGAATGTGTTTCAACAGAAAAAAGACTCAATCTTCTAACTCATCCCCTCTGGTATTGATGGGGAATATACTACTTTATGTACTTTGATTTAATTCACATGTCATACAGTTTACACATTTAAAGTGAATGATTCTATGGATTTTAGTATATTCATATGGTTGTGCAGCCATCACCATAATCAATTTTACAATATTGTCATCATCCCCAAAGGAAACACCATACTTACTAGTAGCCCAACTGCCTCAGCCCTTGGCAACCTCAAATCGATTTTTGCCTATTGTGGACATGTCATATAAATGTAATAATAAATAATGTGTTGTTTTGTGGATGGTTTTTCACTTAACATAACATTTTCAAGACTCATCTGTGTTGTTTTGCATATCACTACTTCACTTCTTTTTTATTGCCAAATGATGTCCCCAGTTGAGTTGCTTGGGAGTTCCCCGACTGACTTGCCCAGGACGTCCCAGTTGACTTGTTCCAGAGGTCCTGGTTGACTTGGCCAGGAGGTCCCAGGATGACTTGACCAGGAGTTCCCAGTTTGACTTGGCTGGGCAGTCCCTGGTTGGCTTGGTTGGGAGGTCCCCAGTTGACTTGTTCCAGAGGTCCTGGTTGACTTGGCCAGGAGGTTCCCAGTTGACTTGTTTGGGAGGTTCTAGTTGACTTGGTGAGGAGGCCCCAGGTGGTTCCATAGGTCTGGGGTTGACTTCCTCAGGGCATTTTTCACAAAGCTTGGTGGGGGACTTCTCTCTGCACTTCATGCCCTCACAATAAGCCCAGGTGTCCTCCAGCATCCTGTCAGGATCAAGCTCTTTCAGCACCTGTAGTAAGAGGTCTGGAGGTAGACATGCCTTCAGATCACAACGAGCCAGGGGATGCGAGGTCAGGCTGGCTTCGATCTCCTCTACGAAAGCCTTCCGTGTTTGCTGGGCTGGCGAGAGCTTGGAAAGCAGTTCTGCTCCTTTGGGCAGGTTATTCTGAGTCTTTCTAGGGGTATGTTGGGGAACTCTATGAGCAATTGTCGGGAGAAAGCCCTCCCTAGGGCCACGAATGATCAGATTATCAGCAGGTGGGCAGCCTGTTCTGAAATCATCCAGCCCCTCTCTCACAAATATCCACCGCCGGGTGTCCATGGGGTACTTCAGAAGCCTGCTCCTCTGCTTTGCGAAGTAGTTGGGAGGTTCTCTTGTCTTGTACCAGCGCTTACAATGTGGGCCTAAGGGTATCGGCTCCAGAGGCTCCGTTCTGAGCAGCCACTTCCCCTTGAGCTGAGGCAGAAACAGACTCTTTTTGTCCGCCATAGTGACGCTGGCCTTAAGGCGACCAGCGGCTTCAGGACTTTGTTGTCCCAGCTGCTCCGGTTGCTAGGTGACCATTACTGGGTGCTGCAGGACTCTCTCTGATAGGTGGGTCAAAGCAGGCTCGCTGCGCATCCTGCGTTCTCCCACGATGGGCAGAGAAGATGCATTCTTTGTCATGGCAGGGAACTGTTCCAGTGTATGGACACCCCACAATATGTTTACCTAGTCACCTTTTGCTGAACTTTTGGGTCGTTTCCAGTTTGAGGCTGTTGCACATCAAGCTGCCACAAATAATTCATGCACTCATGTCTTTGTACCCGTACTTTCATTTCTCTTGTGTGAATTTTAGCCAAGAAGTGCATGGTGGGAGCATCTGACACGTGTTTTTTCCCCCCGCATGGAGTCGCAGCCGTGGAGTTCTAATATTTGCCCAAATATGGGTGAGGTAAGTGAGGCATTCCATTTGGCTATAAAATTTAAGGTGCCACCCCCAAAGGCCCACTCAACAATCAAAGTCAATTGTGTTTTACATATGATCTCGCCTGCAAGTGGAACCTAATGAACACAACAAACAAGTGAGCAAAATAGAACCAGAGACATGGAAATAAGAAACAAACTGACAGTGACCAGAGGGCAGCAGAGGTGGGGATAATGGGGAAGAGAAGGGGTAGGGGAAGGAACACCTATAAAGGACTCATGGTAAAGGACAACAGGGTGCGGACAGAGTGAGGGAGGGGGCATGGGGAAAGCAATAGGGGGAAAATTGGGACAACTGTAATTGAACAACAATAAAAATATAATCAGAAAAACAGTGGCATGCTGAGCCATATTAAAGCCTGAGGATAAAGGATAGACTAGTAATACTACTGATCTGTCTACTTGAAACTGAAGTCATGTTCACCATAGATTTTTGGAAGTAATTTTGTTTTGTTTAAACTTTTATTGAATTTATTGGGGTGACATTGCTTAATAAAATTATATACGTTTCAGATGTACAATTTTGTAATACATCATCTGTACATTGTATTGTGTGTTCTCCACCTAAAGTTGATAGGTGTTTAACATTTTAAAAACTAACAAACTTTTTCAAAGCAGTTGTACTATTTAACATTCCTCCCAGTAGTGCATGAGAATTGCATTTCCAGCACATACTCCTTAACACATGGTATGGCTGGTTAATCATTTTAATCTGGGCTATTCTAATAGGTGTTTAGTGATACCTCATGGCTTTAATTTATATTTCTCTACTACTAGTGTTGAGCATCTGTTTATATGCTTATTTGCCATTTATTTCTCTCCTTGGGTGAATGTCTGTTCAAATTTTTTGCACATTTTTAAATTGTGTTGCTTGGTATCTCACTGAGTCTTTTTTTAATTTTTAGAGAGTGGGGAAGGGAGGGAGAAAGAGAGGGAGAGAAACATCTATGTGAGGGAGAAACATTGGTCAGTTGCTGCTCACATGTGCCCCAACCAGGGCCACAAGCAGACATATGCCCTGAGCAGAAATCCAAACTTTTGCTTTGTGGGCTGACACTCAACCAAATGAACCATATCACTCAGGGTTCTCACTGAGTCTTGAAGTTTCTTAGTGTATGCTGGATGGAAATCCTTTATCAGATACATGATTTGTAAATCTTTCTCTCCATCTATGGCTTGTCTTTTGTCATCTTAACAGTCTTTCAAAGAGCTGAGCTTTTAGATTGGATGAAATCCAATTTATCAATTTGTTCTTTGATGGAAACTTTGCCTAGCCAAAGGTTTTATTTTTTTTTCTTGTGTTTTACAGTTAGATTGGTCATCTATTTAAATTTAATTTTTAGATGATGTAAGTTATAAGTCAAAGATATATTTATTTTATTTTTTTGCCTGTGGATATCCAGTAGTTCCAGGTTTTCAGAGATTTCTCCACTAAATTACCTTTGTTAGTTTGTAGGTGTAAGTTGTCCGTATCTCTGGGGATCCATTTCTGAACACCCTTTTCCATTTCATCAACTTCTCCGTGTTGTAACAATTCCATGCTCTGTTGACTACATGTTACAGTAAGTCTTGAAATTAGACTCTGTATTTACTTCATTTTATTTTTTGCTTTGTCTCCATCAGTTTGTGGGTCTGCCTTCTCAAAGGTCAGTAAAGACTTCTAAACCATCAATACTTTATTGCATCATTACTGATCCTTCTTATTAGAAATTGTAGATCATACCTATATTACTGAAAAAAAAATGCCTCTCTTAAAATCCAAACCATCGTGTTTTTCTTTTTTTCAAACTTTTTGTGATACTCATCTACTTTAAAATACATGAAAGAAATACCAAATCCTTAGCATACAACATTAGGTATTAAATTTTTGATTTAACACGCTTTTTTTTGGTCATAGCCAATAATGCTCTAATACATTAATTACAGATTAGGTATAATTCTTCAATCATGACTTCAGCTTGTTTATTTTCTTAAAATAATTCTTTTTCTTTCATTCAGTTATTCAGCACACATTTGTTAAATTCCCACTTTCTATGAGGCATTGTGCTGGATCCTCAATCTACTGCAATTAAAGATACAATCACTATATTTTCCCTATAATAAAATTCCCATAAGTCTTTTGCCAGATAAAATGTTTTTCTATATGAATTATTTTAGTGACTTTGTTCAGACTTCAGCTTTGAAGTACATCCTCTCTGAGTAATGTTAAGTGAGGCATGTTAAGATTGCAATTTGACAAAATAGAATGAAATATAGCAGTACTACTAGGATGACTTATGATTGGTGTCAGAAGTTAAAGTGTGAAGTCAAGGAATGAAAATTCAATGACCATGATTCAGTGGGAACTTGGTCTAGTCTAAAAGTCATTGCTTTTATTATGATTATGATTATGATTATGATTATGATTATTATTTTCTGCAGTGTGAATCACAGGCAGAACATCTCCATTTAAGGTCTAGGACAAAGTGAAATTTTCATAAAAGTGGCAATTAGCCTACAGTTAATGCCCAGTATAGGAAAGCACCTGATATTCAAACACCTTTGAAAGTGTACTGTTGCCTCAATTTGTCATACGGCATTCACTTTTCCCATAAGAGGAAAGATATATGTAAAACAGAAATTACATATATCCATTATTAAAATTATAAAGTGAAATGCAATGAATGAGCATCATGTGTTCCAAATAATGCTTCCAGAGCTCACTTCACTGTCTAATAAAGGAGATTATATCACTGTGTAAAAATTACCATCTTACAAGTATCCATTTTACTCTGGCTATGCAAGTCATCATCAGGGGCTGTAGCTATTGAAAAACAGCCTGCTGTGCTTGTCTAATATCTCCCAAAGCACATATTTCTGAACAGTGATTATCCAGGTAGAATGCAAATCTCTTTGCTCCATTGCCCCCTTCTTTTGCTGCTTAAAGTAATAGAGAACATTCAAATGTTGCACCTTAAAGGGAATTGTTACTCTAACTTTGGCCCTTTCTACCAAGACACAGTAAAAGCATTCCTGACACCCTGCAATCTAGCAAACTTTTCTTTTTCTTTTATTTAAATTTCATTTTAATTGTTGTTCAAGTACAATTTTCTACCTTTTATTCCCATCCCAGCCCACCACCCAGCCCTCCCCACCTCCCTCCCATTTCCAACGCCCTAGTTTTTGTCCATGTGTCCTTTATACTTGTTCTTCTAAACCCTTCTCCTTTTCCCCTGAAATTCCCTCCCCTCTCCCCCTCTGGTCACTGACATCCCATCCTCCATTTCAGTGTCTTTGGTTATATTTTGCTTGTTTCTTTGTTTTGTTGTTTAGGTTCCCGTTAAAGGCGAGATCATATGGTATTTGTCTTTCACTGCCTGGCTTATTTCGCTTAGCATAATGCAACACCAGCTCCATCCATGCTGTTGCAAAGGGTAGGAGCTCCTTCTTTCTTTCTGCTGCATAGAATTCCATTGTGTAAATGTACCATAGTTTTTTGATCCATTCATTTACTGATGGGCACCTAGGTTGCATCCAAAACTTGGCTACTGTAAATTGTGCTGCTATGAACATTAGGCTGCACAGGTTCTTCTGCACTGGTTTTTCAGAGTTCTTAGGATATAATCCTCGCAGTGGAATTGCTGAATCAAAAGGAAGATTCATTTTTAGTTTTCTGAGGAAACTCCATACTGTTTTCCACAGTGGTCGTACCAGTCTGCAATCCCACCAACAGTGCACTAGGGTGCCGTTTTCTCCACAACCTCTCCAACACTTGTTGTCTGTTGCTTTTTTTAGATGGCCATTCTGACTGGTATGAAGTGGTTTTAATTTGCATGTCTCTGATAGCTAGCAATACTGAGCATCTTTTCATGTGTCTCTGGATCCTCTGTGTGTCCTCTTCAGAGCAGTGTCTGTTCAAGTCCTTTGCCCATTTTTAAATTGGGTTTCTTGTCTTCTTAGAGTGGAGTCATGTAAGTTCTTAATATATTTTGGAGATTAAACCCTTGCCTGAGGTATCATTGGCAAATATGTTTTCCCATACAGTTGGTTCTCTTTTGATTTTAATACTGTTTTCTTTCCCATGCAGAAGCTTTTTATTTTGATGAGATCCCATTTGTTTATTCCTTCCTTTATGTCCCTTGCTCTAAGGAACATGTCAGTAAAAATGTTTCTGCATGAAGTATCTGAGATTTTCCTGCCTATATTCTCCTCTAGGACTTCAATAGTGTAAATAGTCTTATATTTAAGTCTTTTATCCACCTTGAATTTATTTTTGTGTATGGTATAAGTTGGTGCTCAAGTTTCATTTTTTTCCACATAGCAGTCCACTTCTACCAACACCATTTGTTGAAGAGGCTATTGTTACCCCATTTTATGCCCCCTTTGTCAAATATTAATTGACCATAGAGATTTGGGTTTATTTCTGGGCTCTCTGTTCTGTTCCATTGGTCTGTATGCCTGTTTATATTCCAATACCAGGCTGTTTTGATTACAGTGGCCTTGTAATATAGTTTGGCATCAGGTATTGTGATCCCTCCTACTTTGCTTTTTATCCTCAAAATTGCAGCAGCTATTCGGGGTCATTTATTGTTCCATATGAATATTTGAAGTGTTTGTTCTATGTCTGTAAAATATGGCATTGGTACTTTAATAGTGACATGGCATTGAATTCCCTTGGCATTGAATGTGTAAATTGCTTTGGGTAGTATGGACAGTTTGATGATGTTAATTCTTCCAGTCTGTGAACATGGTATATGTTTCCATTTGTTTGTGTCTTCCTTGATTTCTTTCTTCAGTATTATGCAGTTTTCTGAAACAGGTCTTTCACCTCTTTGGTTAGGGTTATTCCTAGGTATTTTACTTTTCTTTTTGCTATATCAAATAGGATGTTTTTCTTGATTTCTGCCTCTGCTGTTCCATTGTTGGTGTATGAAAATGCATTTGATTTTTGAATATAGACTTTGTATCCTGTTGTTTTGTCAGATTCATTTATTATATCCAGCAGTTTTTTGGCTGAGTCTATAGGATTTCCTATGTACACTATCATGTCATCTGCAAACAGTGACAGTTTTGTTTCCTCCTTTCCAGTTTGGATGCCTTTTATTTCCTCTTCTTGTCTGATCGCTGTGGCTAGAACTCTCAGTACAATATTGAATAGAAGTGGTGAAAGTGGACAGCCTTCTCTTGTTCCTGATCTTAGTGGAAAAGATTTTAGTTTTTGCCCATTGAGTATGATGTTGGCTGTAGGTCTCTCATATATGGCCTTTATTATGTTGAGGAATGTTCCCTATATTCCCACTTTGCTAAGTGTTTTTATCATAAATGGTTGCTGAACTTTATCAAATGCTTTTTCTGCATCTATTGATATGATCATGTGATTTTTGTCTTTGCATTTGTTTATGTGACGTATTACATTTACTGATTTCTGAATATTGAATCATCCTTGCATCCCTGGGATGAATCCCACTTGCTCTTGGTGTATGATCTTTCAAATGAATTGTTGAATGTGGTTTGCCAATACTTTGTTGAGGATTTTAGCGTCTATGTTCATCAGTGATATTGGCATGAAGTTTTCTTTCTTTGTTGTGTCTTTATCTGGTTTTGGTACTAGTATGATGTTGGCCTCATAAAAAGAGTTAGGGAGTCTTCCATCTTTTTGCATTTTTTGGAATAGTCTGAGAAGGATAGGGGTTATCTCTCCCTTAAATGCTTTGTGGAAATCTCCTGTAAAACCATCTGGTCCTGGACTTTTGTGTGTCGGGAGTTTTTTGATGACTGCTTCAATTTCATTTGGTGTTACTGGTCTGTTCAGGCTTTCTGTTTCATCTTCATTGAGTTTTGGAGGTTTATATTTTTCTAGGAACTTGTCCATTTCACCTAGGTTTTCAAATTTCTCAGCATACAGTTCTTCAAAGTAATTTCTTACAATCCTTTGTATTTCAGTGGTGTCACTTGTAATCTCTCCTCTTTCATTTCTGATTGTGTTTATTTGGGTCTTCTCTCTTTTTTTCTTGATGAGTCTGCTTCAAGACCTGTTGGTTTTGTTTATCTTTTCAAAGAACCAGCTCCTGCATGTGTTGATCCTTAGAATTGTGCGTTTAGTCTCTATGTCATTTAATTCTGCTGTGATCTTGGTTATTTCCTTCCTTCTACTTGCTCTGGCCTGTCTTTGGTTGTTGTTCCTCTAGTTCTTGTAGATGTCGAGTTAGGTTGATTGTTTGAAATGTTTCTATCTTTTTTAGGTAGGCCTGTATCACTATGAACTTTCCCCTCAGGACTACATTCTTTGTGTCCTGTAAGTTTTGGGT
>JAPYXV010000017.1:476267-493032 GCA_028533065.1 Trachops cirrhosus | reverse complement strand
AAAATAAAAAATTAAAAAAAAAATAAAATAAAATAAATACAATACAATACAATACAATATGACCCAGCAACTCCACTTCTGGTTTTTCATTCCAAAGAAAGTCAAAACACTAATTTAAGAACATATATGCACCAGTGTGTTTCCTGCAGTATTATTTACAATAGCCCAATGAAATTGCAAAAACCATGTTTATCTACAGATGAGTGGCATGGAAAATATAATCTATAGTAAATGGAATATGAGTCAGCTATACCAAACACTAAACCTTGGCATTTGTGAAATGGATGGATAGCAGGGGCATCATGCCTGGTGAAGTAAGTCAGAGAAATACAAATATTGTAATTATCTCATTTACGTGGAACCTAAAAACAAAACACTCATAGAAAAAGACATAATATGTGTAGTTAACAAATGTAGGAGTTTGATGGGGGGGACATTTGATGAAAGTGATGAAAAGGTAGTAAGTACTAGAGATAATGTATAACCTTATGACTATAATTAATAGTGCTGCATGGTACATTTAAAAATTGTTAAGAGTAAAGGGTTTCTCATTTTTTGGGGGACAGGTAACAGGAGATGATGGCCATTAACCAAAATTTTTTAAAAAGATTTTATTTATTTTAGAGCAAGGAGAAGGGAAAGAGAAAGAGAGGGAAACATCCATTTGTGGTTGCCTCTCACACGCCCCCTACTGGGGACCTGGCTCACAACCCAGGCATGTGCCCCGACTGGGAATTGAACCAGTGACCCCTTGATTCACAGCCTGCACTCAATTCACTGAGCTGCACTGACCAGGGCCCAAATTTATATGGTAGTCATTTCACAACATACATAATCAAGTTACTATGCTGAACCTTAATTTTATGCAGTAATGTATATTAATTACATCTCGATAAAACTGAAAGAAGAAAACATCATAGAGCTTGGACTCTTAAGCAAAAGAAAATTTTAGATAGTGGGTTAAAGGTGGGATTTCCATTAATCAGTATTAAGTTTTGAAGCATTTGTACTATAAATACTCCAAAAGTTTGTATAATTTAGAGACTAAAAAAGGAAGATGCTAATAATCTTCTGAGGTGAGGAAAAGGACTGATGGGGTAAAGTGTTATATTGTGAAGCACAGGCTTACTCGACCCCACACTGACTCCTTGACCTATGCTTCTAACATGGTTGTGTTGTGTTGTCAGACTGTCCACTTCAGTTTTTATTAATTATACTGAGAGTTAGTTAAAAAGATAGGAAGATATACACAATAGAAACAACAGATCAGAAGCAAAAGATAATCTGAAAGAAAAAAATTTTTAAATCTTAAACTCAGTAAATAGGAGTATAGCACTGAATTTAATGGTTGTATTTACCCTTCAAGAGTAACAAGAGTGTTGCTGGTTAGTAGCTTTATTACAGTGTCTGTTCTAACTCTTAAATGCCATTTCCAACTATCAGAAAACAACTCATAGGTTTAGTTTTATCTTTTCTCAAATTATGTGGTCTGTGCTTTTTCCTAAGAAAATCATTCATGTTAGAATCTTCTGATCAAATCATAAACAAGGCAGGAAGCTTCAGTATGGTAGGATTACAGTAATGGTACCTGAGAGTAATAGCATTAGACCTGGTTTGAGTTAGCTTTTAAGAATAATTTTAGTAACTAGAGGGAAGCTGGGTGGGGACAATGGGAGATAAAGGAGGAAGAGGTTTTAGGAACATAAAGGACACATGGACAAAACCAAAAGGGGGTAGGATCAAGGGTGGAAAGTGGGGATGGCTGGGGTGAGGGGAAAATGGGGACAATTGTACTTGAACAACAACTAAAAAAATAAAAAAGAGTATTTTAAAAAATTACTATTGCAACTGGCATACTTCTCCTTCACTCAGTATCACAAACCACGAGTTTTGGACACTGTATTCACTATGGAAGTATCCAATGTATAAAAAATAATGTAGAAATACCATGAAGTATATTCTCAACTCCAAAAGGAACAATGTGCAGGTTGCTTGGAAGGGGAAAGCAAGCACTGTCAACACAATGAAGTAACAAAACCAGTTCGTGTTATGCTGCAGCTGTAGATAAGACCAACTACAAAGGAAGGGAGTGCATTTACCATCATAGACATGTAAGTGAATGTTGCATTAACTATCTGCAGAGATATGCAAAGAATTCATAGGATGTAAAGGAGTTGAACCATAAACGTACATAATAAATAATCCTTTGTAATAAAAATCTCAGCATCTAACAAATATGTGGTAATGCTAGTTCATGATTTCATGTAGTACCTGTGCAATAAAGCAATGAGGAGTGTGAAAAAGATGGTAAGCCAGTGACCTGGCTGGTGTGGCTCAGTGGATTGAGAGAAGGCCTGTGCACCACAGGGTCGTTGGTTCAACTCCCAGTAGGGCACATGCCTGGATTGCTGGCCAGGCCCTCAGTAGGGGGTGCACTAGAGGCAACTACACATTGATGTGTTTCTCCTCCTTCTTCCCTCCCTTCTCCTCTATAAAAATAAATTAAAATCTTTAAAAATTAAGGTAAGCCCTAAAGGGGTAACATACACCAAGTGGCTGGGTGGCCAACACCAGGAGAGCCCAGCTAGATGGAGAGCCCTTGCTCCCGCGTCCCGTCAGGCACCTCAGTAGGGAGTGAACCCATCCCCTTTGGGCACACTGTGCATGCCCACCTTGAACTGGATCACCTTCCCCACATTCTTGAATTCGGGGAGCACGTCTTCGTAGAAGTCCAGGAACTGCTGGTAGGTCTCCTCTTCGCTGTACTCCAGGCTGGCGTCGGGGTCATAGTCATCCCTTCTGCACTGCTCCATTCCAAACGTTGTGAACATGCTTCTAATGAGGAGCGTGGGACTCGATGTAGGGAAATTGTGTTTACGTGAGCACCTGCACAGGAAGCAAAGCTTTACATTCAGTGGTAGCCCAATAGTTACACACTACACATAAAGACCTTGCTTTATATTCTAAATAGAGACTCAGGAACTCAAATATTTTGACTTATTTTTAATATAATAAATTTCACTTAGACATCTAATTTCAACACTGAAAAGGACTATATTGATAGTGACAAGCTTTGATCAGTGTAGCTTAGTTGGCAGCCTTGTTCCACAAAGAAAAAGGTCACTGGTTCAATTCCTGAACAAGACACATGCCTGCTGTGTTCATTTTTTCCCCTGTTGGGGTACACAGGAGAGGCAGTCAATTGGTGTTTCTCTCTGTTTCTTTCTACCTCCCTACTCTGCTCTCCAAAAAAAAGAAAAAGACTAACAAAATATGGCCTGTCATTAAAATGTACATTTGAGAATTATTTCCAAATACTTATGTCATTCAGTTCCCTTTCAATGAAGTTCAGCAACTTTTATATGTGTGTGTGTGTGTGTGTGTGTATAAGCACAGGAAAAAAAAAGTCAATTTAACCCCCAAACAGTGGGAATATGCAGAGTTATCATATGTGGGACTCTGGAGAGTATCCACATATGTAAGAATAATGTATGCAAAGTATGTGCTTCATAATTCTTCAAAGACATTGTTTTTTTAAAAAAAAACTGAAGGTCTATATTGAGACCTTCAGCATCAGCATCATACTGATGTTTATTGGCATCATTTTTCTTCAACAGCACTTGCTCACTTCCTATCTGTGTCACATTTAGATAATTTGCACAATATTTCAAACTTCTTCATTATTTTATTTCTTATGGTGATCTGTGATCATTAATCCTTGTTGTAACTACTTTTATTATTATTTTTTTTCTTTTTTTTCTTAACCAACTATGTAGGAGGCATTTTCAGAAGAGAAGACCACTTAGTCTTCCCAGAAGACACACCCTCCTCTACTTTGCTTTATGAGGCAGATAGCAACTCCAAACCACAGCCAGGTTGAGAGCTGCGCAGGCCTCAATTACTTTTATTATTTTTGGATGCCACCACCATGTCCATTTAAATGACAAACTTAATGACTATACATGTTGTAACGGCTGCACACACAAGCTGTCTCCCTATATTTCTAGCTCTTTTCTGGCCTTACCATTCCCTGAAACAGTAATACTGAACTTATCCATTGCACTGGACTCTATGGATTCAGCTGAAAGGAAGAGTCACACAACTCTTCCTTTACATCAAAAGCTGGGAAAAATCAAGCTGAGTGAGGGACGCATGTTGAAAACCAAGACTGCCCTAAAACTAGCTGTTTTGCACAAAATTAGTTAGACAAGCTGTGAATGCTAAGAAAAAGGGTTTGAAAGAAATCAAGAGTGCCACTCCAGTGAAGACTGGAAAGATACTAATGTGAAAGACCTATTGCTGAAGTTTATTTATTACATGTTATTATAATCAATATAATTTTATTTTACTTCAATAAATGAGGCTAACCATTATAAAGAACAGGGTTGTTTTCTTAGTTTAAATGTGGCCAATGCTGAGCTGACTCAGCTGTGCAAGAATAATTAGAGGTAACTAAAAAAGCAAAAAAGTTTATCTTGGTTGGTAGTATTACCTGGAAATTAAGATTTTAGAACCATGAAGAAGATACAGTATCACACAAGGTCCTTTCTTGAATACAATATAGAAGGGAATAATATAGTTTCACATCATATACTTACAGTTATCTATTCTTTTCTCTTTTTTAGAATATGACATTTTCTTATGATGAGATTTTTTAATAGAAATCAGAATGAAAATTAGAGTTTGTCTCAGATGGACTCATTCATTATGAATACTTTACCTACTTTACTTATTAACATAATAAATAAAATGAATTACAAAAAGCACAAGTACCGATAATAGAAATGTTTAAATATTTGTTGAATCAACAGACATCAACATTTACTTTTCCAGACAAATATGCTGTTTTCAGATAACCCAATCCAGAAGAGAATGACTCAGAGAACAGAAGCAACAATGATCATAATGAAAACGCCAGCAAATGCTACGATAGTACTTGCCTTGTGCTTGGCATTGTTGCATGTGCTTCCTAAGCATTCACTCATTTCATTGTGAACTACCTTATAGAGGGATAATTGTTTTAATACCCATGTACACAAGATAAAATAAGACAGAAAGAACATAAGTTACTTTTTAAAAGTGACAACTGTGAAAGCTAGTTTTAAAAACCAGAAGCCTGTTCCTAAGTCTGAGCATACTGAATAAGAATAATTTCCCTCTCTTCACCGATCTTGTCCTTCAGAGATATCCAGTTGACTGCAGCAATTTTTAAAAGTACCGGGGTGGGGGAGAACAATGGAGGAAAAATTGGGACAAATATAATTGAACACCAATAAAAACACCCAATAAACAGAAACAAACAACATAAATAAAAATAAAAGATACTGGCTGAAAAATAAAATAAAAAATAAAACCTTATTTTCTAGTGTTTTCTATTTGAAAAAAAAGCCAGAATGTTTCCTGAAACATCACTAATGTGTTATTCCCCATCCAGGTTGCCCATACAGATTAGTGGAGGCTTAGGTAGAAAACAAAAAGCAAACAACTTCATCAAGTTGTGGGAGGAATTCAATGGAGTCACCATCAGAGAACTAGGTTAAGCACACTTGGGGAATAGATGTTGGTGAGTAAACAATGGTTTGCACAGGAACTGGAGAATCTGCAAAAACACAGCAATGTCAGAGTCTTAAAACTGAAACCTGTGCTTTTCCCTTAAAAAGAACTCAAGATCCTCAATGTGTTCACTCTGAAACTCAGAAAATAAATCAAAATTTACCTGTTTCCAAATCTGCAAGCTCCCGTTTTATAGTAGAATGGACAGTTAGTTCGGTCTTTCTCCATTATTCTTAAGTCCATGGGTGGTTCTGGGTTTTGCCATGTGGCAGCAGTTGCAAACTGTTGAAAATAACCATGACTTTATTGGTGGTGTAAAAATCCATGAAGAATTAAATGTTTAAAATGTATTCAAATATTTTGGTCAAAAATAAAAAGATTCTTTTAACAGCAGACACACGTAGGTTGTAACATGCAATTGAGACTTTACAAACAATTATGCTGAGACATGAGCTATGTGTCTCTCTCTTGGCTCCCAGTCATTGGCAATATCATGTATAACTATGGCAACTGGGAGCAGTCACCAAAGGTTTCCCTTCGTTCATCCAGTCTGAAAAGGGTCAAAAGATTTGATAGAGAAGCACCACTGAGAGAAATCAAGGTTATTCTGAAGCAGGTTAAACACAGGCATTGGGTAAGAGTGTGTGCTGTTGCTCATCTGTACATTAAGGACTACAAACAAGTACAGCCCACAGGGGTGATCGAGTACTATTTTTATTCTTCACTAAACTTTTGTTGCTCTTCTATAAAACACACAGTCACTAAAGTGATTACACATAATCAGACTTGATCTAAATAGTTTACTACAAAATTAATGTTACTAGAAGCAGTATTCTTAAGAAGGGCATTAATAGGTCTCAAATATTTAATAAAAGGTTTTGAAAACATCACATTTTCGGTACATTCCAGTATCTTTTCCCCTGCTTTCTGTAAATGCACACACATGACTAATGAAAAAATGGAAGTCAGATAAGTCACAGCTAGTTTACTAGATAAAAACTTCATGTATAAATCAATTTTCAAAACCCTGAACATGCAAGGGTTCATGTTCTATTTTGCTGTCCATAGCACTGACCTCCTGGACAGATTTCAAAGGAATATAGATAAGAATTTTAATTTAGTTAGAAAATGTAATAAAATACACTGCAAAATATATAAAGAATATTCCTATTAGCACAGACACACATTCTATGTTTTAAGATGAGGTATCAGTGACTATTATTAAGATACAATGCTAGCCAAAACATTTAATGAAACCTAAAATATGACATGAGTAGTAGCATTTAGGATTTATGGGATATTTCAAACTTACTGATAAGGCAAAATAAGTTCTGCAATATTCCACTAAATTTCTACCCAACCAGCATTAAAACAAGTTTTAATTGCTAGACTTCTGTGATCCTAACCCTTAAGCATTCCATAAAATGATCTATACCAAATCATTTAAGTGTGCTCCATAACTGCTGCTCAACACAAAATTCTTCTCCCCTCTAGCACTCATGTAAGTGTCCCATCCCAGTAAATGGTGCTGCAATTTACTTGCCAACTTGTTCAAACCAAAAACCTAACAGCAGGACTTGCATTCTCCCTTTTGATCCCCTCTATTCCCTCAGTTTTCCAAGCTCTGATTGACTCTATTGCAACATGCCCCCAAATCTGTGTATTTATCTTTATTAAGCACTAAGCTTATTCAAACTATCCTACTATCCTATCTGAAAGAGCAGTATTCTAAGTAGTCACCTTTCTATATTCTTGCCTCCTCAGTTAGTGTTACTCAGTGCCCATTCTTTATATAAAATTGTGTGATCATCAATGAAAAGTAAAGACAATGACTTCCCATTACACTTAATACAAAAATTCAATCTAGGAAGCCTTATGTGTCCTGACCCTGCCTACCCTGTTAACCATGTCCCCCATCCTTAAAGCTCTCTCCTTCAATCACTACCATTAGGAAGCAGTCTGGAATTCTTTGAGCTCCATGCTCAGGTGTCTTCCCTCAGCCTTGTTTTATTCTCCCTGAGATCTTTGTACTCTAGCTGTTAGCTTAAACAGTGGCATCTAAGAGAAGTGTTTCTTGGCCATGTGATCTAAAGAACTATACTATTCCATCCAACACCCCATCCCATTACCTTATCGCATTACTCTATCACATTGCCTTGCTTTTGTTTCTTTGTACTACCCATTGCCATTTAAAATTATCTTTTTCTCAACCTGCCATGTGGCTACCCATCTAGAAAACAAATTCAATAAGAACAGGGACTGTGTGTTTTGCCCTATCTCCATTAAATGGAGAACAGTCTAGCAGAAAGCCAACATACATACTGCATATTCCTTTATATATGCTTAGAATTCACTCCATTTTACTGTTTCTCTTTAATTCCTACTAGACTTTCTTAAAAATCAAAGCATTTAAAAGCCCTAGTTTTTACCTGATCCCTCAAAGATTTCAATTGAAGAAAATTCTGTTAGAACAGGAATTAATTCCTAAAAGAAGGTCAAAAAGCAACCATTTTTGATGTCCTGAAAACCCAAAATGATCCATCTTGCTGTACCCAGAAAACAGTGCTCAAATAAAAGTACTTAAAATTTGGACTGGAGTTAAGTAATGATCTCAGATACACGGGCCAAAGGCCCTAGAAACTTGCTCTACGCCATCATGATCAGGATTAACCAGATGCCTATTTCCCCATTAAGAGATGGTTAACTACTCAACTTTATGTTATTAAAACTTAGCAATATCACAAAAAAACACTTCCTTATGACTTAGTCAAAGGTTACCTGTAATACTTTTCAAATAAACATTAGTATTAAGAAACTATCAAAATATACCAAGTCAACGTTTAAAAACAATCCTTGAAGATATGAAGAATATAAACACATAACTTAAAATTTGTTTTCTTTAATAAGCAAAGTCTTTTACCAACATATTGAAAACCAAATCAAGATTTAATAACCACATCAAAAACAATCTCCTAATTTTGAACTCTCATTTCTTTAACTGAAATACTTCTTGCTGACATTTTAATTTGCAGTTAGGCCTTGAAGATATAAATAAAACATGGCAACTATACAAAATATTATTCTCTAAAGAAGTCAACCCCCACACAACCCAACCCTAGAATAACAAGATTATTTGCTGGAGTGGTATATAGTATAAAGCAGGAATATGGCTGTCTGTTTTGGTAAAAAAAAAAACTTTTCTTGGAACACAGCCACATCTATTTGTTTACCTATGATCATCATGGCTACTTATGTACTACAATGGCAGAGTTGAATAGTTATCATTATAGATTTTCCAGCCTCAGGAGCCTAAAGCATTTACTATCTCTCCTTTACATTTTTCCCCTTATTATAAAGGGTACGTTGGGTAAAGCTAAAGAAAAATCTCAACTTAAGATGTTTTGGGGAGTTCTGGCCAAGATGGAGGTGTAGGCAGAAACACCTCACACAAACAAAAGAAGGATAAAAACCAATTTAAAAACAAACAAAACCCCAGAACTGCCAGAAAATCAAACTGCATGGAACTCTGACAACCAAGGAGATAAAGAAACATTCATCCAGATGGGTAGGAGGGGCGTAGATGGGCAGTGGGGCAGTGACATAGTGTGTGGCAAGGCAGCAGACCACGTGGGCAAGGCAAAGTCTTGTGGACTGGTAGTCTCACATTAGCATGCAGATAAGCTAGAGGATAAATGGGGTAGGCAGAGCAGCAAAGACAGACAGCGGAACACAGGGTTTCAGTGCAGGAAACTAGACTCAAAACATCCGGCTGTAATATTCTGTGGGAGTTGCGAAGGCACAATAAACTGCAGCCTCACAGAAGAGTCTGTTGCAGATGCCCACAGGGTCCTAGAACTTACAGGAATCCACACAACTGAATCAGCACCTGAAAGGCACTATCTGCTTGTAGGAAGTGAAGGAAGTTACTGTATAGTGGGGCAAGAGTGGAGCAAGTGGCATTGTTCCCTCTCTGACTCCTCTGCCACAAACCAGCAAAGAGGGTTGCCCCGCCTTGGTGAATACCTATGGCTCCACAGCTTACGACATACCAGGTGCACGAAGACAAAGAATGGTCCAAATGAAAGACAAGATCATAACTCCAGAAGAAGAAATAAGCAACAAGAGATAGACAACCTATCAGATGCAGAGTTCAAAACACTGGTAATCAGATGCTCAAAGAAATGATTGAGCTTGGTTGCAAAATGAAGTAAGAAATGAAAGCTATGCAAAGTCAAGTAAAGCAAAGTGTACAGGGAACCAACAGTGAAGGGAAGGAAACTGGGTCTCAAATCAATGATTTGGAACAAAAGGAAGAAATGAACATTCAATCAGAATAGAATGAAGAAAGAATTTTAAAAAATGAGGAAAGGCTGAGGAACCTCTAGGACAGTTTTAAAAGCTCCAACATCTGAATCATAGGGGTGCCAGAAGGAGAAGAGGAGGAATAAGAAACTGAACACTCATTTGAACAAATAATGAAGGAAAACTTCCCCATCTAGTAAAGGAAATACACTTCCAGGAAGTCCAGGAAGCTCAGAATGTCCCAAAGAAATTGGATCCAAGGAAGTACATGCCAAGGCACACCATAATTAAATTCCAACATTAAAAATTAGGAGAGAATCCAAAAAGCAGCAAGAGAAAAGGAGACAGTTACCTACAAAGGAGTGTCCATAAGACTATCAGCTAATTTCTCAAAAAAGACCTTGCAGACAAGAAGGGGTTGGAAAGAAATATTTGCAGGCATGAAAGGCAAAGACCTGCATTTAAGATGACTCCATCCAGCAAAGCTATTATTTAGAATGGAAGGGCAGATAAGGTGCTTCCTAGATAAGGTCAAGTTAAAGGAGTTCACCATCACCAAGCTCTTACTATATAAAATGTTACAAGCACTTATCACAGAAATAGAAGAGCTATGAACAGTAAAAAAAACTATGAACAGTAAAATAACAACAAACTCACAACTATCAAACTGGACCTAAAACTAAAAACAAACAAAGCACACAAGGAGAACAGGGACAGGAGAAAATTCACAGAAATGGAGATCACATGAGGGTTATCAGTGGGGAGTGGGTAGGGGAGAATGGGGGGAAATGGTACAGGGAATAAGAAGCATATTTGGGGCCCTGGCTGGTGTAGACTGAGTGCCAGCCTGTGAACCAAAGGGTTGCCAATGATTCCCAGTCAGGGCACATGCCTGGGTTGTGGGCCAGGTCCCCAGTAGGGGCATTTGAGAGACGACCACAAACTGATGTTTAGCTCCCTCTCTTTCTCACTTCCATCCCCTCTCTGTAAATATAAGTAAGTCTTAAAAAAAAGCATATGAAATGACATAACATGACATGACATGGACATGAACTAAGTAAGGCCGGGATGATGCTGGAGGGTGGGGCGTGCAAGACTGAGGGGAATAGAGGGGAGAATAAAATCTGGACAACTGTAATAGCCTAACCAATAAAATATACTTTTAAAATTGACAGTTTTCCCTGCCATTTAATCAGCCTCCTTCAGTCAAATAAAGCATCATAAGGAAACTCTAGTATATATATATATCTGTCCTAAAAAAGTATGATGTTTTTCTAAATTCAAACCTATTGCAAACCTACAGCTTCAAATCCATCACACACCATATATGCACACTGTACACAATGTATTTATTTTCCCATGACAGGAATTCACCTCTCTTTCCCTCTTCTCCTGTAGCTTCCGCTCCTTCTGTTCTCTTTCTCTTCTCTGATATTCCTCCCATTCTTCCCTTAACTTTCTCTTTGAAGGACAAAAGAAGAAAAAGAAAGGAAATTTTTCCAGAGTTAATTCTTTAAAACATTTAACATACAGGACAAATAAATAAAAAATGTAAATCTAAGGACTACACAGAGAATACCAGCTTTAAAGTTTTCTTATTCAAGATATGTAATTCTTAATGTGGAAAACATTTTATATTTTATTTATATACTTATTTTAGTTAACTAATTTGTGGATAATTCATTTGACAAAGAGTATACCTCTTGTTCTTCTTGCCACTTTCTAGCTTGCTTCTCCTTCTTCATTCTGAATTCTTCTTGTGCCTTCTGTTCCCTTAATAACCATTCTTCATGTAAGCTTTGTCTATTGGAATAATGACATAGTCAAATACAGTAACAGATATGCTATAAATCAAAACAGACACATATATACACTTACATAACATTTATGATAGCAAAGGATACAATTAAGGATGATTCAAATTTTGTAAAAGATATTTCATATGCCTTTAAATAGGAATACAAGGATTTATAAGATTCTTTGCAAGTAGAGATTTTGGAAAAGCATTGTATTTCAACAACTATCTCCCTAAAATAAAAGGTAACAAAAAGGTTAGTCACTGCTTCCAAATTTGTGAAATTTCTCACATTAAAAAAAGACACTGCAGCTTTACCTTTAGGTTGATCTAAGATGTTTGGGTGCCAATAAAGTAAATAAGTTTTAAAGTAACAGTTATGTTTTTACATTCAGAAACCATTATGCTTCTTATTCTATGCATTTAAAAGTGACATTTACAATGGTACGGCACTATGAAAACCTGACATCTGTCATAAATATTTGAACTGTTACTGCATAGACTTAAGATACTCCTGTTGTTTTCCTGAAAGAAAACATCTTTTGAAAAAATGAATGCTACAGGTTTTAAAATGGCAAGCTATAAAACTCTATCAGCATGCCAATTTATAAAAATAATCCATTGTAAGAGATATTACTTTAAAATGGCAATGATGTAAACATCTGGTATCACAAATTTCTAATTAAAAAATTGGTTGTATTTCAGTTTATTTACCAATTAGATAAGTTAAATAAAAACTGTTTTCCTATTAATTTTTAAAAGATAAATAAATTATGAGGGAGTAGTCTGTTCCTTCAATAATATCAGTAGTTAAAATAGGTTTTTTATACTTAGCCTGTGGAATCAAACCCTAATTTTAAATCTTTTTTTTGAAAATGTATTCATTTTCCACTTATAGACCCCAGGAACACATCTTCAGGCACAGTGGAAGAGGACTTATTGACTCTGTCAATTTCATGTACATATTATATATAGAGTACAAATAAATGTTTCAATGTGTAGAATTCTGATTTTAAAAAACTGACAAAATATTAACTGCACACAAATTTGAGGCTACAAAAATTAGAAGCTTTAAATTTAATAACTTCAATATGCTATACATTACTTAAAAATACATATAGCTAAAGAGTAACTCAATTTGGTACCACCAGAAATTTCTTCTATTCATGTAATTCTTCTTTTTCTTGTAATCAAGAAACTATCTGAATTTTTGCCTACATCTGTGTTACTACAGTTGCAGCTGTTTTGGTCTGAAATGTGGATTGTCATTCATTTTTGGGTCTTTTTTTAAGATTTTATTTATTTCAAAGGCATAGAAAGAAGGAGAGAAACATCAATGCGTGAGAGTCACATCAATCAGCTGCCTCTCTCACACCCCCAAACCAGGGACTTGGCCTGCAACCCAGGCCTGTTCCCTGACTGGGAATAGAACTGGCAACCTTTTAGTTCCCAGGCCAGCACTCAATCCACTGAGCCACACCAGCCAGGGCTCATTTTTGGGTCTTAACTGTAGGTTAATACATACATGGTAATGTCTAATTTAAAATTTAAACCCATTTTTAATAATAAAATGTCATTATAACCTGAATGTCAATATACCCTACAAATTATTAAAAACAGGCTATGCTAGATTTATACAATCATAACTATGATAGATAGCTGAATTAGAACTCTGCAATTTTAGTAAAAATAATGTACTATATACTCTTCAAAAAATGTAGAATATGTATAAATATCATCCTATTACACAAATACATTTGTATTGTACATTTTCCCTAACATCTTTGTTAACAGTGCCTATCTTTGGGTACGTTGCATTTTTGAAGCCCTTTCAACAAACTTCTTATTGAATTAGTTGGGGTTTTTTTTGTATATATATTTATGAGAAGGTAAAAGCAGGGAAAAATTAGTTAAAATAAACATTTGAAACTTATCCAGAATCCCTTCTTCATAAAGCCCTCCACAAGTTTCTCAGTTCAAGAAACCAGAGTGGAGTAGCTTTTCCTTACATTCACCTAAGTCAACTTTCTCATGTGTAATTCAAAGTGTTGGGGCACTGGGTCCAACTCTGGAATCACAGATTAATGTATTAAACACAATCCTTGAACTATTTTTACAGGAACCAGAAAGTATCTCTACTTAACCAGAAATAACTGCTTAATCTCACTGACCACAGCCATGTAAACACCAGGCTACATGGAAACAGAGGATTGGTGACCACAACTAAAATAGCTTTGTAACTCCACCAGCAGCCAATCAGAAGATGGATATCCACAAGCTGATCACTCACTGTAGACCCTTCCCCTAATGTCATCCTTTAAAGCCAACTACCAACTAGGAGCCATGGAGTTCAGGCCTTTGAGCATTAGCTCTTCTGTTGTCCCTGCCTAGAGATACAAATATATTGAATCTAATTTCTCCACTGCAATTCTTAGTTTTCAGTGCTGGGCTCAAAAGGCAGTGGGAGGTAAACTGTTTAAGCCATCAGCTAGAGGTACAAGTTTTTTTGTGTTGTGTTTTATGAGATATGTTCTATGTAAGTTTTTTAATACCAACTCTGTCCTTTAAAAGTTAAACATAAATGCATACAATCAGTTCATCATTAAAAAAAGAGGAAACCTAAATGACATCAGAGGAATGGTAGTGTGAAAGGTACCCTTGGTCTCTCTCGTTGAAATCATGTTTGAAGAGCTACTGTTCAACAAAGAATTCCCTATTCAACACACTACCATATCTGAAAGATCGACACACTGAAATATCTGAAGGAGGGCAAGTGGGAGCAAAGTGGTTAGAAGACAATGTCACGGATGCAGCACAGAGCTCACTGCAAAACCCAGGAAAGAGGAGGAATCAGGTTACTACTGGCAGTCCCTTCTGCTCGAAGGAGCAGAGATATACACTGAACATTCTGGTAGGACTTGGAGGAGCTGAACTCAGTGACCTGGGTAGGGACAAAGCATAAAGTTGTGGCTACAGCTGTCTAGCAACCTCTGCTACCAGGCAGAAAAGCAGGCTCAGAGCTATCACAGGAAGCTGAAGCAGCAAGTGTCAGGTGGCAGAGCACATTTTATGCAAACCTGAGAAGTGGTATCACAGAAACACCATTTCCCTACATGACAGGCATAGTGTATGACTGATCTCACAAGTGACTGGATAAAAAAGATGTGATACATATATAATACACAATGGAATACTTATTCCTCTCAAATTCTTCCAAAATAATCTGAAGAGACAATACTTTCTACCAAATTTTATGATGTAAGCATAACCCCCATACAAAAACCTGGCAAAGATAACACCCACAAAATAAAAACAGACCCATATCTGTGATGAATAGAGGTGAAAAAGTCCTAAACAAAATACAAGCAAATCAAATACAACAATACATGAAGAAAATAACATATCACAATCAATTAGTGTTTATTTTTGGGACACAAGATGGTTCAACATAAGCAAACTGATTAACACAATACACCACATAATGAAAGAAAGGATAAAAGTCATAGGATCTTATCAACAGATAAGAAAACACATTTGATAAGATACAATATCCATTTATTATCAAAACACTCATAAAACAGGTATAGAAGGAAAACACCATAATAAAGATCATATATAACAAATGTTCGACAAACGTGATACTCAATGGTGAAAAATGGAATGCTTTTCTTCTAACATCAGAAGCAACACCACCGTCACCACTGTTATTCAACATAGCACAGAAAGTTGTAGCTAGAGCAAAAAAAAAAAGACATACAAATTGAAAAAGAAAATAGTCACTATTGCCAATGACATGATTCCTACAGGGAAGACCCTAAACAAACAATAAACAAATGCATTAAGTTGCCAAATACAGTTAATACACAAAAATTCATTGCATTTATGTGTCCTAAACACAAAATTTTAGAAAAGCAAATAAAAAGTTTTTTGCAATTGAAACAAACATAATAAAACACCAAAGAACAAACCTTGCAAAGGATTTGGGGACATATACACTTAAAACTATAAGACATTATTAAGGGATATAGAATAAGACACAAAGAAATTAAAAGATATCCATGTTAATTAACTGGAAAAATCATCATAGTAAAAATGGCCTTATTACCCAAGGCTATATATAGAGTTAACGCAATACCCATGTAGGTGGTATCTGCTTGCCACAGACCCTACAGCCTGCATCCATGGCAGCCAGCCAGCTTACCTTGTTTAGTGTGTCTGACAAAACCAATGCTGTAAAATTTTCCAGAAACCTAACTTCTGTTGGTTTGAATCTGATCACATCTAGAAGCACTGTAAAATCTCTTACGGATGCTGTCTGGCACTCAGATATCTCTGAGCTGACAGGGATTTCTGAAATGTTAGGAGAGTGTGTAAAAACCTTTTATCTTGCATTCTATTCTGGAATCTTGGCTCCTAACATCCCAGAGAGATAATGCTGGGATGGCCAGACTTGATTTCAGTCTTATTAAGAGTTGTCTGGGGACTTCCAGTCAAGATCAAGACATAGGTGGACACACTGTGCCTCCTCGCACAACCAAAATAAAGACAACAACAATTTAAAAACAAAAAAAAACCAACCAGAATTGACAGAAAATTAAACTGTATGGAAGTCTGACAACCAAGGAGTTAAAATAGACACATTCATCCAGACTGGTAGGCATGTCAGAGTCTGGCTGAGGAGTGGAGAGGGGTCTCGGCACAAAAAGGAGTGGCACTGGGCACACAGATGGAAGCAGGCAGACCTGGGCATGCAGGTGGTGGCTGGCAGACCCTGGGTGCAGGGTGGCAATGGACAGACCCAGTGAGGCGGCAATTGTGAAGCGAGGTACTATGTGCAAGGCAGCTGGCTGACTGGGTGGTCCCACATGCATGCACAGATAAACCAGGTAAAGCTGGGGAGCGAAGCTGGGGCGCAAGACAGACAGTGGAATCCAAGGTCCCAGTATCAGGAAAAAAAGTCTCAAGGCACCAACTGGGGACACCTATGGGAGTTGAGGCGCAGGGAGAGACTCCCAGCTTCACGGGAAACTTTGTTGGAGAGACTCACAGGGTCCCAGAACATACAAAAGCCCACCCACACAGAAATCAGCACCAGAAAGACCCAGTTTGCTTGGG
>JAPYXV010000017.1:457898-476167 GCA_028533065.1 Trachops cirrhosus | reverse complement strand
CAATAGTGATTGGAAGGAAACTAGGACTCAAATCAATAGAGTGGACCAGAAGGAAGACAGAAACAACCAAACAGAAAAGAATGAAGAAATAAGAATTCAAAAAAATGAGGAGAGGCTTACAAACCTCCAGGACATCTTTAAACGTTCCAACATCTGAATTATAAGGGGTAACAGAAGGGGAAGAGGAAGAGCAACAAGTGAAAAAGTTATTTGAACAAATAATGAAGGAGAACTTCCCCAGTCTGTCAAAGGAAACAGACTTCCAGGAAGTCCAGGAAGCTCAGAGAGTCCCAAAGAAGTTGGACCCAAGGAGGAACACACCAAGGCACATCATCATTACATTAGTCAAGGTAAAAAGGAAGAGAATCCTAGAAGCAGCAAGAGATAAGGGGACAGTCACCTACAAAGGAGTTCTCATCAGACTGTCAGCTGATTTCTCAAAAGAGACCTTGCAGGCAAGAAGGGGCTGGAAAGAAGTATTCCAAGTCATTAAAGGGAAGTACGTACATCCCAGATTGCTCTATCCAGCAAAGCTTTCATTTAGAATGGAAGAGCATATAAAGTCAAATTAAAGGAGTGCATCATCACCAAGCCCTTCTTGTATGAAATGTTAAAGGGACTTATCTAAGAAAAGGAAGATAAAGAACATGTATAGTAAAACAACAGCAAACTCACAATTATGAATGTCCACACCTAAAACAAAAACAAAAACTAACTAAGCAAACAAGCAGAACAGGAACAGAATCACAGAAATGGAGATCACATGGAGGGTTAGCAACAGGGAAGTGGGAGGAGGAGAGAGGGGGAAAGGTACAGAGAATAAGTAGCATGGAGGGTAGGTAGAAAATAGACAGGGGGAGGGCAAGATTAGTAGGGGAAATGTAGAAGCTAAAGAATTTATGACACATGGACATGAACTAAAGGGGGGGAACATGGGTGGAGGAGGGTGTGCACGGTGGAGGGGAATGAAGGGGGGGAATGGGACAACTGTAATAGCATAATCAATAAAATATATTGAAAAAAAATTAAAAATAAATAATAAGAAAAAGAAGTATAGATTGGTAGTAACAGAATAGTCACGGGGATGTAAATTAAAGTACAGTATAGGGAATATAGTCAATGATATTCTAATAACAATGTACAGTGTCAGACGGTTATGAGATCTGTCAAGATTATCACTTGGTAGGTTATATAATGTTTAATCACTGGGTGTACAATGGAAACTAATGTGATATTGTATGTCCACTTTAATTACAAAATTAAAAATATTTAAAAAATCATATGATCATATCAATAGATGCTGAAAAAGCATTTGATAAAGTGGAAGCACCCATTATGATAGAAACACTTAGCAAAGTAGGAGTAGAGGGAGCATATATTAACATTAGAAAGGCCACATTTGAGAAACCTACAGCCAACATCATAGTCAATGAGCAAAAATGAAAAGCTTTCCACTAAGATCAGGAACAAGACAAGGGTGTCTGCTTTCACCACTTCTATTCAATATAGTGTTGGAAGTTGTGGCCACAGTGATCAGAGAAGAATAAGAAGTAAAAGGCATCCAAATTGGAAAAGGAGGAAGTAAAACTCATTATTTGCAGATAACATGATAGTATATATGTACTATATATACAGGGTTTTATTTATATGTATATAAAACCCTGAAGACTCCACCAAAAAATTCCTTGGCCTAATAAGTAAATGTGGGAAAACAATGGAAAAGTCAATATTTATAAATCAATGGCATATTTGTACACCAACTATGAAATATCAGAAACAGATATCAGAAAAAATGCCATTTACTATAGCAACAAGAAAAACAAAGTACCTAGGAATAAATTAATTATAGAGGTAAAGTAACTGTACCTGGAAAACTATGGAATAGTGAAGAAAGACATTAAGGAAGACACAAATAAATGGAAGCATATACTGTGTTCATGGCTTGCAAGAATTAATATAATTAAAATGTCCATACTACCCAAAGCAATCTACAGATTTAATACAATTCCTATTAAAACACAAATGGCATATTTCACAGACCTAGAAAAAATATTTCAAGAATTTATATGGAACAACCCCCCCCCCCGGGGAATAGCCTCAGCAATCTTGAAAAAGAGAACAATGTAGGAGTGATATCAATACCTGATATGAAACTATATTACAAGGGCACTGTAATCAAAACAGTGTGGTACTGGCATAAGAACAGACATATAGATCAATGAAATAGAATAGAGAGCCCAGAAATAAAACCAAGTCTCTATGATCAAAAAATGTTAGACAAAGTGGGCAGGAGAATCCAGTGGAGTAAAATAGACTCTTCAATAAATGGTGTTGAGAGATATGGACAGCTACATGCAAAACCACCCCCACAAAAAAACAAAAAAAAAAAACAAACCCCAAAACCAGGTCACTAATTTACAGCGTACACTGGAATAAACTCAACATGGATAAAAGACTAAAATACAAGTTATGGCACTATAAAAGCCCTAGAGGAAAACATAGGCAGAAAAGTTTCAGATATTCCATGTAATAGTATTTGGCCAATATATCTCCTTGGGCAAAGGAAATAAAGGAAAGAATAAATGAATGGGACTAAATGATGGGACTACATCAAACTAAAAAGCTTATGTACAGCTAAAGAAACCATCATCAAAATGAAAAGAGAGCTGACTATATGGAAGAACATATTTGCCAATGACACCTTGAACAAGCGCTGACCTGCAAAATACAAAAAGAACTCACACAATTCAACACCAAGATGACAAACAATCTAATTAAAAAATGGACAAAGAACCTGAACAGACAGTCCTCCAAAGAGGACATACAGAGGGCGCAGAGACATTTGAAATGAGGCTCAACATCACTAGCCATCACAGAGATGCAAATTAAAATTGTGAGACACCACTTATCAGTAGATGAGTGGATCAACAAAGTATGGTATACTTACACAATAGAATATTACACAGCAGAAAGAAAGAATGAGCTCTTACCCTTCCTGACAGGGTGGATGGAACTGGAGAATATTATGTTAAGTGAAATAGGCCCAGAGGTGAAAGACAAATATGTATGGTCTCACCTGTAGGAGGAATCTAATTGACAAAACAAACTAACAAAGAAAATAAAACCTCAGGCATGGAAATATGGAACAGACTGACAGTGACAGGAAGGAAGAGTGGCAAGAAACAATAGTGGAAAGAAGAGGAAAGTAGTAGTCAAAGAACATGTATGAGTGACCCATGGACATGACCAACAGTGTGGGAATTGATTGGGGGAGCAGGGCAGGGCTGGATGGAAGAGGGCAAAGGGGGAAAATTGGGGTAAGTGTAATAGAATAATAATAAAATTGATTTAATAAATGCAATACCCATCAATATCCTGAGGCATTATTTAAAGAAATAAAACAAAAATCATCAGATTTGTAGGAAACTACAAAAGACCCAGAATAGCCAAATCAATCCTGATGAAGTTGCAAGCATCACACAAGTTAAAACACAGTGCTACTGGCAGAAAAATAGGTATACAAAGCAATGGAACAGAACTGACAGCCTAGAAATAAACATAGGCAAATAATTTCAACACATGAACCAAAACATCCAATGTGTAAAACAAAGCCTCTTCAGTAAGTGGTACTGGGATAATTGGGAAGACCCATGCAATGGAATGAAACCTGATTACAGTTAGCCCCCAAGTGTTGGGAACCACCTACCTGGTTTCAGAAGCTGTAACCCCCCCACCATGGCTAGGGCTGAGTGAGCAACCTTCAGATGATAAGCCACTAAGGCGACAAAGCTTATCTCCCTGGCAGGGGCGTTGCCTCTGCCCCTTTTACTTCGCCTTGCTTGGCTGCCAATGCATGATCTGTTAGCCAATGACAGGTAAGGTTCCTCAACGGTGGGACAACCTAAGACAGGCACTATCATGGGGGCCCCAGTGAAGGACTTGGGGGTCTATAGCAAAAGGGGGTGATGGACCCTTGCCCCTTGGCCTTGACATAGACTGAGTCCTCATTTGGTCTGTGAGAAGTCTCCTAATCTCTTGACTGCCTCACTTCCCCTGCCTGACTTAAGCCTGAAACAATGACAGAGGGTGGTGCAGCCCTGGGCTGGAAAGGGCAGGTTCCCTGGGTGATCAGCCCTAAAAAAGAAACATAAAATCTTGTGAAGCCTGTTTTGCTAAGAATGGTCTCAATTAAATGATAAGGGTCTGAGTAAGAAATGAGTTTGTTTCCCAAAGTTCTGTAGCCCCTTAGCTAACAGACCCTGAGTCAGAATAAGACCTCGTAGTCTTTGTATATTGTGTTGTTTGATCCTTACTGCCTGACAATGCATATGAGCTTTACTAGTATTTCTATACAAAACGAACCCAATAAAAGCCCACTGAGGAAAAGGCTGTTGGCCCTTCCCCTTTGAGAGATTGGCCACCTTTCCTCCCCAAGCTGATCATGTCTTGGTAGACTTATTCTCATCTGTGGTGGCCGTCTGGGGCCCCGTGGGCAGAGCCCCCTCACATCCATGTACAAAAATGATCTCAAAATGAATCAAAGATCTAAATATATGACCTGAAACAACAGATTACATAGAGGAACACACAGATAGTTAATACATGAGCCTTGCTGTCAGAGATGATTTTATTAATTTGACCCCAAAAACAAAGGAAGGTAAAACAAAAAGGATTCTGCACAGCAAAAGAATCTGTGAACAAAATAAAAAGGAAACCAGCTAAATGAGAAAAAGGTATCTGCATATCTTTTTTTCATATATTTATGTATTTTGGGGGTATATATATATATATATATATATATATATATATATATAATCTGAAATATATAAAATGCCATACAACTGGAACAAACCACCCAATTAAAAAATGGGCAGAGGATCAGAACACACACTATTCCCAAAAAGACATGTAAAGAGACAACAGATATATGAAAAGATGTTCAACTTCACAAGTTATTAGAGGAATACAAATCAAAACTACAAAGAGGTACCACCTCACACTTCTTAGTATAGCTATTACCAGTAAGACAGGTAATAGCAAGTGTTGTAGAGGTTGTAGAGAAAACCTGTTGCTGGGAATGCAGACTGGTGCAGCCACAATGAAAACAGTATGGCTGTTTTTCATATGATTGAACAACTTCCACTCTGGGTATGTACCCCAATAATTGCATTCCTAGTTCACTGTAGTTAGTGGACAAGATATGGAAACAACTGCAGTACCCTTTGATAGAGGATGTAGTACATATATACAATGGGAAAGTACTTAGCCATAAGGAAAATGAAATATTGCCACTTATGACAACATGGGTGTACCTTGAAAATAGTATGCTAAACAAAGTAATTTGTCAGCCAGAAAGTAAGTAACCATATGATTTCACTCCAATGTATATATTAAATTGAAAGTAACAAATAAAGAAACAAGACAAAGAATGAAACAAAACATGAACACAGACAGCAGTTTGATGGTTATCAGAGGGAAAGGGGTGGTTGTGGAATACTAAAGGTGCTCATATATGGTGATGGAAGATGATTTCACTTTGAGTGGTGGGCACACAGTACAATCTATAGATTTGTTTCTTGAAACCTATATAATTTTGTTAATGCCACCCCAATAAATTTATTATTAAGAAGAAAAGTAAAAACTTCAACTGAATAAAGTAAGTAAAATATGTTGTTATTAGTAATTAAAATAATCAACATCAGAAAAACTCTTGGAGAAACAAATTTTATAATGATTTCTTCATTTTATAAATGAGGAAAGAAGATCAAGTAGGATATAGCAAATGCTTACATAAATAATGAGAAAGAATCACCTTTATGACTTGGAGTTATTCCTTACACTCTAAGTGTTAATATATACATCTGAAATATATATGCCATTTAAATTTCAGTCATCACTGTGTGTTACACTGATGACTCAAACAAAGTTTTCCTATAAATATGACCGCTATAGCTCACCTTTATCCTTAAGAGTTCCTGAGATTAAAGGGAGGTATATTCTTCCTTCCTAGAATACCAGACCCACAATAAATTTAAATTATGTTGTATAACTCAGTTTTTCTTTAGTGCTAAAGGGAATATATTTCTTTCACTAAAGTTTTTCTATTTAAAAAACAGACTTTAGTTGTGCAGCAATATTAGGTTTGCAACAAAATTAAGGTGAATGTACAGTTGTATTGACAAAAAAAACCCATGTGATACATGTGATACCTTTTGACTCCACACATGCAGTTTCCCTTATTATTATCAATATTGTAGAACTATTTTATAAACCAAATAATATTAGTAAAGCCATACAAAAGTCAAATAAAATAACTTGAGATCACTTTTGCTTTTAAATCTCTGCTGACCTCTGTATCTCCAACAGCTTTTCTTCTTTTAGTTGTTCTTCAATAATATCCTCTTCTTCCCTTTGAGACATTCCTACGGAAATTTAAATGATTTTTTAATCAAGGACTGCAACTCTTTGATCAATATTTGTAAATATTTAAACATACAAAAATTTTAACCTTTGTAATAATGGTACAAACATGTTTTTTAAATCTACCAACATTAAAGGTATCAAATTCCCAATTTTTGGACAATATAATCACTGAAAAAATACTACAGGTAGTGGAAAATAATTTAAATTAAAAGAAAAATCCGTAACTCCATAGTGATATTCAAACTGTCTGTGAGGGAGGGTTGTGTATGTAGGAATATATATTTTTACAAAAGAAAGGCAACTAAAAGAGAAACCATCATTTTGAAACAGCCACTATAAAAACTAGTTTAAGCAAAGAAGCTCAAAACAGAAGTAAAAGTTATTAGGTACAAGATACTTTTCACATCTTAATATTCCATCCAGCAGATGAGTACTAGTTAATTATAAAGGGGGAAAATGAAAATGTACTTTTACCTCAGAGTGATATAGTGAGCAACACTCTATCATGGTCCACTGAAGCTGCTGTTAACAAAATACCACAGACTAGGTGACTTATAAACAACAGAAAGTTCTCAATTCTGCAAACAAGTTTTAAGATGGGGCTACCAGAATGGTTGGGTGATGGCTCGCTCTCCACTCTCAGGATTCTCTTTGTATCAAAGTATCTAAATCAGATCTAAACCAGACTCAAAATATGATTTATTCTGAGGCACATTTGTCTCTGGCTATAAATAAACCTGTGAAACCAAACATGTTATGTGCTTCTAATATACAATGGTGGAAGAGCTTTAGCACAGACATTTTCAAAAGGGAAACAAGAAAGTGAAAGGGTCCCAAGTCTGGAGCAAATTCAAAACTTCAAGGCCCAGTGGTGCTGTGGTACAACATTACCTATACCTCCAAGACTGTGAATATCCCTGTCCTCATCATTGGTGGGTAAAATCCTTTCCAAAGCTCTCATATTTTTGAATCCTGTTCCTGAGGCTTTTCTAAGCTATAGTCAGTTATCTGTAGGTTTACCAGTCTGAGATGTGGGGTGTTTTCACACATTCCCAGCTCTGCCTGGCACTACCCTAGAACAGAGAGAGTTTTACTTTGAAAAAAATCTGCTCCTCAGGTTCTTACACATTGCAAGGAATAGCTCCCAAGATCTCCTGGTCATTCTTCAATTGTTCCTGGCTTCTGTTTACATGATTGACCAATCCTCCCTAGTCTTGATGAATAATAGCTCCTATCTACTGCTGCATGACTCATACCATTCTCCTCATCAAATTCAGAGAAACTCTCCTGTTCTCATCCAAGCACACCTTCTCATTTCTTCCAATAAGGATAAGCTGACAGTTTTGCAGTTAAGTTCTCATTCCTTTGTTATTAAAATTTTCATCTTCAAATAATTTCTCTTCTTTCACAGTTTCTATAAGCATTCAAGAGAAACCAGCCCTTTCAACAGTTTGCTTAGATATTTCTTCATCCAAACATCCAAGTTTATGACTCACAATATCTACCTTCCACAAATCACCACGTATGGACACAATCCAGTCAAGCTCTTGGATATTTTATAACAAGGTTGAGAAATGTTCCTCATTTACATCTGATGTCTCATCTGAATGACCTTCACTGTTTATATTTCTGTCAACTTCTATTTGCAACCACTCACACATTCTCTAAGAACACTGATGCTCTCTCAGCAGCTCTCCTGTCCTTCTGAGCCCTTAGGACAATTGCCTTTAACACTATACTTATGGCAATGTAGGTTTATTCCTAGCGCACACTGCCAAACTCCTCTGCCCATTACCCAGTTGTAAAGCTACTCCATATTTTAGGAATTTGTTACAGCAGCAACCACACTTTTTGCTACCAATTTTCTGCCTTAATCCATCTGACTGCTACAAAAAAACACAAAAAAACACTGCAGTCTAGGTGAATTGTAAGTAACAAAAATTTATTTCTCATAATTCTGGGGACTAGATGTTCAAGGTCCAGTTGTGAGCATGAGCAGTTGAAGACCCTCATTAATACCATATCCTGTTATGATGACAGGGACAAGGGATCTTTCTCAGACCTCTTTAATAAAGGCTATAATCTCATCCATCAGGGGTCCCACCATTATGACTAATCACCTCTAAAGGTTCTATGTCTTAATATCATTATTTTTGGGGTTGGCATTTCAACATATAAATATGTGAGTGAGGGGCACCAACATTAATAACACAACAATTTTAAGCACACTTACATGACCAAAAGTGAGGAACTTTGTATTACAGGCTTCCAGACATTTGTAGAAAGAAGTATGCAATATTCTCTTCGCCATTTAAAATGTAACATGAGAATATAATGAGACAATTCCAAAAGACAAGGCATATTATTGTATTTCATAACTGGTGTCAACTTTTCAAAACAGTCAATACTGTTTAAACACATAACATATAACATATATGGTTGGGGATCACTCTGTGTGGTATCAGAGACTGTAGCCCCACCCAAGGTAGGCCTTGAAACAGGCCTGGTTAGACTTGATCAGACAATAGGGAATGCAGGAGGTATGTGTCTCCTGATGCTAGTACCAGGGTTCCCATGGGAAATCAGGCCTCAAGAATACATTGTATCCCTTGAGGCTTGCTTTGCTTTGTATAGCCTGTTGTGATAAACCAGATGTTTAGGTTCAAAGCATGAGGGAGTAAACTCCTAAGTTCATGAACCATGCCTTATCACCATCTGGCGTCAGCACATCTAACAGACCCTGACCTGAAGCAGGTCTCTGTGTTCCTTCAATTGTCATCTATAAATAATATCTGTTTTCTATCACTATAGCCTGTTGACACTGATTGATGAGCTATGCATGTATGCAGTATACCCCTGCACATACCGATTTTAATAAAAGCCATTTTGGAGAATGGTTCGGGATATTCTCCACTGCAGATATCACCAGTCTCTTTCACTGCTCAGACAGCCTGTGTCTAGGCCCGCTCATTTCATCCTCGACCTAGAGGACTTTGTGGGGCAGAGTTCCTCTCAATATATCGTATTTTGTTGTATCTAATGAACTCTTGTATGTAATGCACACCCACATTATTGGCCTAAACTTTTGTGGAAAAAAACTTTCATTTTAATTCTTTAATCCAATTATTTATTTATTTATATTTAGATAGTTGTCTTTTGTATTAGAAAGGAATTTTAGCATTTACTGTATTTTTAGGACTGTAAGACATACTGTACCATAAGACACACCTAGGTTTTAGAGGAGGAAAATAGGAAAAAAATTTGAAGCAAAAAATTGTGGTAAAATGTTTAGTAACATAATATTTCACCAATGTAAATGTAAACTACATTTATTAGCCAGGTAAGCTAAATTTGGATTATAGGATGCACCCTCATTTTCCTCCCAAATTTGTAGCCAGAAGTGAGTCTGAAAGTCTGAAAAATACAGTATTTTTGAACATATTATGATGTAAGAAATTTTATATAACACACAATTACAAAACACAAGAACATATATAAGGTATTTCATGTACTACCCTTGTATGATGCACATCCTTATTTTCCTCTCAAAAATTTGGGCAAGAAAGTGTGCTTTATACATGGCAAAATACAGTATACCTGGTTATACATGTATATTGATCTTAGGTATTTAAAGGTAGTATATCTTGTATTGAATTCTTGTTCCTTTACATATATGCAAACTAGGTGTTATGGATTGTAGGAAAATGTCCATAATCTTTGCAGATGAAAGCTAAAGTGTTTTGGTGTGAAAAATCCTGTATCTGAAATTGATGTAAAATATTCAGAAAAAATGAATATGAATATTTATGTGTTCATGTACATAAACTTGGAGAGCAAATGAGAGAAGACAACTGTTAAGTGGAAAGTCTAGAGAAACAAATCATAAGTGTTTCCTATTTTTTCAACTTTCTGCATACCGGAACATTGTCAAAAAAAGTTAAAAAACTTTTCTACATGAAAAAATTATGTCTCATTCTATATAAATTTGAGGTGGAGAAAAGCAGTTAAGAGTATAGATGGGGAACAGAAGAGAAACTGAAGAAACCTTAAAAGAAATGCAACAAAAACTATTGTAATTCAAGAGATAGAAAGCTTAAAAGACAGTGATTTAATATGTCTGACATACACTGATGATAGGTCTAACCAAAGGCTCATCCAGTTCTACTTAATTTGTTTCTAAGCCCATGTATTTTATTATTTCAGCACATGAAATTGAAAGAAAATAGCACACACAAAAGGAGAAACCCCTAACTCACAAAATTATTCAGATAAATAAATTGCCTAAGCTGGCACAGAAGATATTATTTATTTACAGAAGGATTCCATCAGATTAGACATAGCTGATACTTAAAAAATATCTGTTGACTCATTCAAGTACCTCTAGGCCCTGAAATACAACTCACACTCCACAGAAGTAATTACAAACAGTTCCAAGGAGGCATGGTCTCTACAGGTACAATCAAGTGTATGCAAGCATACATGTAAATACAATTTATCTAAATGTGCTATGTAGTTTTTCAACTTGCTTTCAATACTTGTGTTATATTAATATGTAACAGTTTATTTCATATTTTGTAAGACAGAACCGGTGCCAGAAAGGATACCTATAATTCACAGATCAATATTCCAGAAATTTGTTCCAGTTATCAGCCAATTTATTCACATGGAAATACTCTCTGCATTTTAGATTTTGGGTAGTATTTACACATCCATATGCTACAATGAATGCACAGAAGTTTCTTAGTTCATAGTATTTATTAAGGGTCATGAACTAAGTATGTGTGAGTCAAAGTGGCAAAACTAGGAACAGAAGTAATAATGCAGAGACAGCTACTTAGTTTTGTTTATAGCATTAACTATAGTGCATGCTGAGCAAAGTTTCTTCAACAAAATAATGTACCGAAGGAACTTATCCACCTGACTTTCTAGAACAGCTTGGTATTCACACACGTCACAAAATCAAAAAGAAAAATATTAATAGATATTACTGAATTTAGTAAATGTAGGGGAAAGAGAAAAAAAAAATTTTAACCCATGTGGATGAAGAACATATATAACCAATTTAAGATAGAGAAGAATTTTAGGAATGAAAAAATAAAATAAAATACAAGTATAAATAACTGATACACAAGTATAATTAACTGTTTCCTTTTTGTCCTTGATGTGTTGTCCTGCTTATAATGTATAATTTTGAACTAATAATAGAAAGATGGCACTACATCTTGTAAGTGGATGAAATGATACTTCAGTTACAAATATCAGTAAAATTGTATAAATTGTATGTAAAATGTACTAAATTGTTACCTGGGAACAGCAATGGAAAATGAAACTACTGTGACTGTTTCTCTCTATTTCTCTCTGTGTGGTGGGCACAGGGAATGCTTTTCACAGCACTAGAAACCTGCTTAGCTCTTTTTAATGAGACAGTCATCCCAATACACTAAGGTTGCAGATTTGATCCCTGGTCAGGGCACAGGCAAGAATCAAGCAGTGATTCATCAATAAATGGGACAACAAATTAATGTGTCTTTGTTAGTCTTATAGTCTGTACAATTGAAATAAAGAAAAAGAAAGAAAGAAAAGAGAGAAAGAAATAGAAACAAAAGAAAAAAAGAGAAAAGGAAGATATTTCAGGTTAAGTGCACTTTGTGAAGTGTCTGAAACTTTAATAAGCATATTGTGGAAAATGTGGATGACACTGATTACAGTCTAGTACTGTTGTGTGATTTCGGTGCTTGCACATTTATTTTTAAGCACGTTGAAAAAATAGTGCTAAGTTTTGTGGTTTTTTTCAGAAAGCTTAGGTTGGGCAATGGTAACGCCAAATAATGTGATGAGCTGTAGAAATGAAGATTACACAATTTTTTTTCGAAAGAAGAAAAAGCGTAAACAAGAATAGGTCCAAAGTAGAAGAGGAGCTATAAATGTCAAGAATGTATATTTAATTGTAGAATAATTATGTTGTATTTTTATATATAAAGCTAAGGTTTTATTAATATAGATTTGCATAGGCTGTGTAATTTTATTTGGCTTTGCGCTCCCGATTGGGAAAAAGTTGCACAACATGTAATTAAAATGTTGGCGGTTCAGAGTTTATAAAAAGAAACAATTAGTTGGTATACACGGTGTGTCAGGTCTGAGGTAGCAGCTGTAGTTTTAAGGTGTTGTAATATTTGGTATTTCAGAAATACTTACAGATAATCATTTGGTTCAGCGTATCTTTTCACGTTGTCTTTAATAAGGTAGTATTTCCTATACGTCTGTGGTAAAAGTTTATTTGGAACTACATACCAGTAACAGCAAGTGTTTTGCAGATACTGGACTTGGGCTGTTTTTCACAGTGCATTTTTAAGTTACGGGTGTGATGTGGATGGGGATCGTAAATAACGTTACATACAGAAAATTGGGTGAAGAGTCAGTTACCTGAGTCTCTCTGTCGGGCAAAGTCCTGCCTTCTTTTCTTCCGTTTTTCTTTTTTGAGGGCGGCCCTGTTCCTTTTGTGGCTGGAATAGAAACCCATATAGCACCCTTAGTATTGCAGCAGTAATGGTTCCTAAGTTGTCGTCTCCTGTTATCACTCGAGATGAAAGGAAATTGCTCTCACGCCGAGGCGTGTGGCTTCCAGTATGGCCACAAAACGTACATTTACTTGCTGTTTTGGGCCCACAGAGAAGGTATTGTCCACGCGTCCTGTCCGCACAGCGTCCAAATGCACCTTTCCTTGCCAGTTCATGTCTCCCAGCCAACTTACCTCGGTTTCTCCGGAAACTTCTCGTAAGGAGCAGCCATTTTACACACCGCTGTACCTTCACGAGAAGGCCGGAAAAGGCCGGTTTAACGGTGGAAGCTGCAAGGCATGTTGGGAATGAGCGAAGGCCGAAGACCGGCTTTCGTCACTGCCTTAGGACACAAACCCATCCGAATAATTAAGTCCTCAAAAATAAATCTTGCGTTTTCTCTCCACGCTGAAAACAATTGTCCTCTCCTCAGTACTTCTCAACTGCTTAATTCCAAAAGGATACTTGTTCTTTTGGTACCAGTAAATTAAAATCACACCTCTGCTTTTCTCATCACGAACTCAGCTCGTCACACACAACAGTTGATAATCGAATCCCCGTCTTTCACCGAACTCCACCTAACTCCTCAGATCAACCTCCCAACTTCCCCTCACAATTTCTCTCTTCAAGGAGTTTATTATTTAGAGCTAGCAGGACAATAAACACATAACATAGTATGACTTCCATTTTTGAGATCATTTACTAAAAACTGAAATATATTTGACACGTAATTAACGTGCACAACACATTCATTTGATAAACGTACATTGCAATACAATCCAATTATGTGTTGTATTATGACAATAATAAGCACTTCCGTCACTAACACAATTACTTTTAATGGTTGCAAGAGTTAACTTCCACTCTCTCAGCAACCTTGGTGATTTTTTCAAAAAATTTTTTATTGTTGTTCAGGTACAATTGTCTCCATTCCCCTACCACTCTCCCCACCCATCCCCACTTCCCCTTTATACATGTCCTTTATACATGTTCCTTGATGTCTTTCCCAGTGGGAAATTATCCTTTCCCACTCCCTCTGGTTACCATCAGTTTATTCTGTATTTCTTTTTTTTTTCTTTTTTAAAATTAATTAATTTTTTAGTTTTTTTTTAAATTTTTTATTTTAGTTTATTCGGCACAGTTTCTATCCTTTATTCCCATTCCAGCCCACCCACCCATCCCTCCCCTCCTCCCTCCCACTTCCAACCCCCCTAGTTTTGTCCATGTGTCCTCTATATTTGTTCCTGTAAACCCTTCCCTTCTCCCCTGAAATTCCCTCCCCTCTCCCCTCTGGGCACTGACTACCTGTCCTCTATTTCAGTGTCTTTGGCTATATTTTACTTGTTTCTTTGTTGCAACCTTGATGATTATAACACAAAATTATATACATTCACAGAAGTTCATTATATTTGTAGCACTTATTTACTAGTTGTTGCAAATGATTACCTAAAACAAATTCTGACTTTACTTTTAAAGATGGCAGTTACCCAGGTACACAGTCGACTAAAGACAATCCTATAACACTATAACCAAAAACAATAGGAAATGAAACACCGTAGAACCTTCCATAAACTACACTAAGTATCACCATGAAATTTAAATTGCAATTTCATAGTTTCGGGGAATACAAAGATACATGTGAAATGGAGCTCCATTTTGGATGAGTAAGTAGTAACCCATGCTAACCGACTACAATTATCTCCTATATGCAATAAAGAATGATGTAAAGACTTTAGTTATTGTTAATTTTTTAAATGTCTGTTGTTGGCACTTATACATGTCCTCATGCTACCCTCGCCTATTGAGGGTAGCTAACTCAATACCCTCTTCTCTGTATCTGTACCACACCGTTGTCCATGCCCATGGATCAGGCATACATGTTCTCTGCCTACTCCTGTCACCTTCTTTCATCCAGACCCCCTTCCCATCCCTCTGACAGCTCATTCTGTCCATATGTCTATGCTACTGTTCCCACTATGCTCCCCTGTTTATTTGGTTCACTGCATTCCATTCTCATATACATGTAAGCATATGCTATTTGTCATTCATCCACTGGCCTATTTAACTTGGCATGATGTTCTCCAGGTTGCTATGCTGTCTCCAAAGGTAAGATTTCCTCCTTTCTTAATGCATGTCTACTATTTCATTGTGCAGATGTACCACACCTTTTTGAATCCACTCATTTATTGATGACACTTAGGTTGCTTCCAGCACTTGTCTATTGTAAGTAACACCACTTTGATCATGGAGGTACATAGGATCATTTTTGCTTTGCTATTGTCAAATTACTTCATTTTTTTCCTTTAACATATTTTTTATTGTTGTTCAAATATGATTGCACTCCAACTACTCCTCCCCTACCCCAGCTATCCCCACCTCCCTCCCCTGATACCACCCCACCTTGGTTTTGTCCATGTGGCTTTTATTGATGTTCCTGAAAACCCTTCCCCCTTTCCCCCATTATCCCCATCCCACCTCCCCTCCAGTTACTGTCAGTTTGTTCTTAATTTCAATGTCTCTGGTTCTATTTTGCTTGCTTGTTTGTTTTGTTGATTAGAAACCACTTTAAGGTGAGCTCATATGGTATTTGCCATATGTTACCTGGCTTATTTCAACTTAGCATGATGCTTTCCAGTTCTATCCACGCTGTCATGAAGGGTAAGATCTCTTTAATTCTTTATTCTGCAAAAGCATTCCATTGTGTAAGTGTATGATGATTTTTAGATCAAGTCATTTACTGATGAGCACTGAGCTTGATCCAGTATATGGCTCTTTAAGAATTTTAAAATCAATTCATCAGTATTTACCAAAAAAAAAGCCTTTTGGAATTTGATAACATCTCTATGAAGTCAATTGATATAAAGCAGTTTGGAGGTAATTGACATCTTAACAATACTGAGTTTCTTGGCCCATGTAAAGTTTTTATCTCTCCCTTTATGAATGTGTTCTTTCATTTATCTCAGTAATATTTTATAGTTGTGGTGTATAAGTCTTCCATATCTTTTATCTCTAGATTTTTCCCTAAATATTTAATATGTTTGTTACTATTGTGAGTGGTAGTGCATTCTCAATTTCCACTTCTAGCACTTGGCTACTGTAAATTGTGCTGCTATGAACATTGGGGTGCATAGGTTCTTTTGGATTGGTGTTTCAGGGCTCCTAGGATATAGTCCCAGCAGTGGAATTGCTGGGTCAAAGGGCAGGTCCATTTTTAGTTTTCTGAGGAAATTCCATATTGTTTTCCACAGTGGCTGCACCAGTGCATTCCCACCAACAGGCACTAGGGACCCCTTTTCTCCACAACTTCTCCAACACTTGTTGTTTGTTGCTTTCTTTATGATGGCCATTCTGAGCAATGTGAGGTGGTATCTCATTGTGGTTTTAATTTGCATCTCTCTGGTGGCTAGTAATGCTGAGCATCTTTTCATGTCCTGGATCCTCTTTATGTCCTCCTTGGAGAAGTGTCTGTTCAAGTCTTTTGCCCGTTTTTAATTAGGTTTTTTGTCTTCCTGGAGTGGAATTGTGTGAGTTCTTTATGTATTTTGGAGACCAAACCCTTGTCTGAGGTATCATTGGCAAATATGTTTTACCGTATAGTTGGGTTTCTTTTAATTTTAATGCTGTTTTCTTTAGCTATGCACATGCTTTTAATTTGATGAGATCCCATTTGTTTATTCTTTCCTTTATGTCCCTTGCTCTAGGGGACGTGTCAGTAAAAATGTTGCTGTGTGGAATGTCTGAGATTTTCCTGCAAATGTTTTCCTCTAGGACTTTTTGGTACCATGACTTATATTTAAGTCTTTTATCCACCTTGAATTTATTTTTGTGTATGGTGTATGTTGGTGCACGAGTTTCATTTTTTTGCATGTAGCTTCCCAGCTCTCCCAACACCATTTGTTGAAGAGGCTATTGTTACTCCATTTTATGTTGCTGCCCCCTTTGTCAAATATTAATCAACCATAGACACTTGGGTTTATTTCTAGGCTCTCTATTCTGTTCCACTGGTCCATTTGCCTGTTTTTATGGCAGTACCAGGCTGTTTCAATTACAGTGGCCTTGTAATACAGTTTGATATCAGGTATTGGGATCCCTTCTGTGTTTCTCTTCTTTCTCAAAATTGCAGCAGCTATTCGGGGTTGTTTATAGTTCCATATAAATTTCTGACATGTTTGTTTTCTATCTGTGAAATATGTCATTGGAACTTTAATAGGGATTGCATTGAATCTATAAATTGTTTTGGGTAGTAAAGCCATTTGCTTATGTTAATTCTCCTGATCCATGAGCATGATACATGCTTCCATTCGTTTGTGTCCTCCTTGATTTCTTTCTTCAGTGTTGTATAGTTTTCTGAATACAGGTCTTTTACCTCCTTTGTTAGGTTTATTCCTAGGTATTTTATTTTTCCTGTTGCTATATCAAGTAGAATTTTTTTCCTGATTTCTGTTTCTGAATTTCATTGGTGGTGTACAAAAATGCCTCTGACTTCTGAGTATTGAATTTGTTTTGCCAAATTCATTTATTAGGTCAAATAGTTTTCTGGTGGAGTATATAGGATTTTCTATGTACACTTTCAAGTAATCTGCAAACAATGACAGTTTTACTTTCTCCTTTCCAATTTGGATGCCTTTTATTTCCTCTTCTTGTCTGATTGCTGTGGCTAGGACTTCCAGCACTATGTTGAACAGGAGTGGTGAAAGTGGGCATCCTTGTCTTATGTCTGACCTTAGAGGGAAAGCTCTAAGATTTTGTCTATTGAGTGTGATGTTGGCTGTAGAACTCTCATATATGGCCTCTATTATATTGAGGAATGCTCCCTCTATTTCCACTTTACTGAGTGTTTTTATCATAAATGGGTGCTGTACCTTGTCAAACAATTTTTCTATATCTATTGATATGATCGTGTGATTTTTGTCATTTGTTTTATGTGGTTTATTATGTTTATTGATTTGAATCCTACTTGATCATGATGTATGATCATTTTAATGTATTGCTGGATGTGGTTTGTCAGTATTTTTTAAAGATATATTTTATTGATTATGCTATTACATATTGACTATGCTATTACGTATTGATTATGCTATTGATTATGACAACTGTAATAGCATTACCCCCATTCATTCTCTTCCACTCTGGACACCCTCTTCCACCCACATTCCCCCCCTTTAGTTCATGTCCATGTGTCACAAGTTCTTTGCTTTCTACATTTCCCATACTGTTCTTGCCCTCCCCCTGTCTACTTTCTCCCTACCATCCATGCTACTTATTCTCTGTACCTTTCCCGACCCCTCC
>JAPYXV010000017.1:441280-457398 GCA_028533065.1 Trachops cirrhosus | reverse complement strand
AAAAAAAGGAAGGAACCAAGCAGACAATGGAAGGAAGAAGAAGAGATAAATTTGGAAAGCAAGGGAGCAGGGTCAACACTAGGATGACAGAAAGAGAAGCATAAAGAATTGATAGATCAAAGTATAATATGAATTAACAATGAAAGGTTACTTTAAAATAATTCAAAGAAAAGAAAAACAAACACACAAAAAACAAAAGAAAACAAAACAAAAAACACCTATTGTTGGTTTCAGACTGGCCAAACCGGTCTTCTAGCTGGCTTCAACACACTGAGGGGCGACTGGAGACAGTTTTTCCCTGTTCCCATTCAAGACTCAGTCAGCCTCTGGCAAACTGTTCATAGGGTAAGCACACGTTCTCCCCCAAGCTGGTCTGGTGCTTCCCAGCAGGGACCTGTGTGTGGGGGCTGGGTCCAACTATGTGCGTCCTTGGGAATTCACTTCCTTGTGTTCAGATGTCCCGTGGAGTGCCCGCGCCTTTTCCGGGTTCACGGGTGCACATTCTCTGGGTCCCGAGGGGCACCCACTTCTCCTACCTTCAAGGCCTGGGCCTCACAGGCCCCTAGAAGTGCCTGCACCTTTTCCATGCTCACGGGTGTGCTCTATCTGGATCCTGAGGGGCACCCACTTCCCCCAAATTCACAGCCTGGGCCTTATAGGTCCCGGGGAGCTCCCGCACCTTTTACTTTTTCAATGCTGTGGTTTCCAAGACTTTCACCAAACCATGCTCTCTCTGCATTGGGGGTGCAGGTGTAGAGGCGGGTGCCTTTGGATGCACCAGGTGGGTTGCACACTTTTACCAGGGCTTTGCGTGGGTGCTTACAGCCCCTGTGTGAGTGCCTCTTCGTTCTCACTTCTCTCTCCGTCCTCTCTCTGTGCCCTCCAGTAAACTGGCCTCCCCAGGTGCTGCTCAGTCCTTGTTTGGGCAGGGAGGGAGCGGATGACTCAGCTCTCTCCCGGGAGCCCAGCAGCCAACCCTGGCGCACCGGGCCTGGAGCTGCAATAAACCTGGTCCCTGCACTGATCCACACAGTCTCCTTACCATGGGGTTTTTCAATGTCCGCTACAATTTGTGATCTCCTATTTTCATCTATGTTGTGATAATGTTGGCTCTTTGCTCTGTTCCTACCTAAAATGGCTAGGATTTTTTCCTGGGTGTGGGAGAGGTAGAATCTGCTCCGCCCTACCACGCCACCATCTTGGAATCCACACAGTGAACATTTTCAAAGATAGACCTCATGGTAGAACAGAAAATAAGCCTCAACATATTCAATAAAATTGAAATGATACCAAGTATGTGCTCAGATCACAATGGATTGAAACTGGAATACAATCTCAAGGAAAAAACACAAAACATTCAAGCACATGGAGACTGAATAACATGTTATTAAATAATGATGGGTCAACAATGAGATGAAGGAAGAACTCAAAAAGTATCTAGCAACAAATGGAAATGAACACAAAACAAACAAAAACCTATGGGACACAGTGAAGGCAGAAATGAGAGGGAAGTTCATAGCAATAGAAACATACCAAAAGAAGATAGAAAAATCTCAAATAACTAATCTAATTCTACATCTATGAGAACTTGAGGAACAACAACAAAAAATTCCCAGAGTAAGGAGAAAAGAAGGCAATACTTGATGTAAGGGAAGAATTAAATGACATAGAGACTAAAAGATAAGTTCAAAGGAACAAAAAATCCAGGTTATGGTTCTTTGAAAAGATAAACAAAATTGACACCACTAAATCATATTTACCAATAAAAAGAGAAAGGACCCAAATACATAAAATCAGAAATAAAAGAAGAAAATAACATCTGATTGAACCAAAATACAAAGGATTGTAAGAAATTACTATGAACAAGTTAATGCCAAAAAATGGGCAACCTGGGCAGACTTCTAGAAACACATAATCTGCCAATCCTGAATGAAGAAAAAGCAGAAAGTCTGAATATACCAATAACATGAGTGAAACAGAATTAGGAATTAAAAAAAACCTAATGGCACACAAAAGCCCTGAATAGGATGGATTTCCAGGTGAATTTTACTGAACATTTAAGGAAGAAGTACCTCATATCTTTCTCAAACTATTACAAACAATTTAGGAAAGGGGAAGATTACCAAATTCCTTTAACAAGACCAGTATCATTCTAATTCCAAAACCAGGTAAAGACCTGAAAACTACAAAGAAAACTACAGGTCAGTTGTCTGATAAAGATAGATGCTAAAATGTTCAACAAAGTACTAGCAATCCAGATTTAGAAATATATTAAAAAGAAAGGAAAGTATCATCAAAGAACAATAAAGGACCCATGGACAAAGCCAAAGGTGGGAAGGTTGGAGGGTGGTAGGTGGGGGTGTTTGGGGCAGGGGAAAGTTGTTGTGGGAAAATGTAGACAATGGTACTTGACCAACAGTAAAAAAAAAGAAAGAAAAACAGAACAGAACACAACAAAGCAAAAGATCATACATAATAATCAACAGGAATTCATCTCAAGGATTCAATGATGGTATAGTATTCCTAAATTATTAAACGTAATACACCAATAATTAAAATGAAGGATAAAAATCACATAATCATACTGATAGATGCTGAAAAGACATTTGATAACATCCAGAACTAATTTGTGATAAAAACACTCAGCCAAGTGACAATACTGGATGCATACCACTACATAATAAAAGCCATATATGAGAAAATACAGCCAATATTATACTGCATGGTTAAAAACTAAAATTTTCCCCTTAAGATCAGGAAAAGTGTCAGCTCTCATCATTCTTATTCAATATAGTACTGGAAGTTGTAGCCACAGCAATCAGACAAAGAAAAGAAACAAAATGCATCCAAATTAGAAAGGAGGTAGTAAAATTGTCAGTGTTTGCACATGACATGATAGTGTACATAGAAAACCCTGTATTTTCCATCCAAAATCTACTTGACCTAATAAGTGATTCAGGAAAACAACAAATTAAAAAGTCATATTCAGAAATTGATGGCATTTTTGTACACTAACAATGAAATGTCAGAAGGTGAAACTAGGGGAAAAAGTCCTATTTACTATAGCAACAAAAAAATAAACTGTATAGTAATAAATTTAAGCAAGGAAGTAATAGACCTGTACTCAGAAAACTATTGAACACTGTAGAACAAAGGTACAAATAGATAGAAGCATATGCCATGTTCATGGATTTGAAGAACTAACATTATTACAATGTCCATACTACCCAAACCAATCTATAGATTCAACACAATTCCTTTGAAAATACCAATGGGAACCTATCTCTGTGGAATGGCAAATATTGGGTGGCCCTATTGGAAAGCCTATAGGTGTGTGTCAGCACACAGGAAGTCAAACCCATGGATTGCTTTTCCTGTGGGAAACCAGGCCTGCATTATACCTGGGCTGCTTGGAGGCTTGCTCTTGCTAAAACTCCCTCACCCTGAGTTGAAGCAGCAAATGCTTACTGCATACCTTCAAAGTAACTTCCTGAAGTCTGTGCTAATTCTCCCAAGGACTGGAGTATAATCAGACCAATTACTCTTATCATTCCCTTGCATTTGCAGCATTTTTTCCTTCTTAATCTGTGGGAAGTAATCAGTAACATCCTTTCCTTTGGTGTCTGTAAAAAGTAATCACCTAAAGCAAACCTGAGCGTAATGAATGAGAACCTTCTTTGATATGCGCTATTTAGAAAGCCCATAAAACCTGTCAAGGCAAGGGTTGAGGCGCTCTCCCCTTGAGAGGGTGGCCATGCTGTCCCTTTTTCTCCACAGGACTTCAGTGGTCTGTGTGAATTTGTTTTTTCTGATCCACAACATCATAGACACTGTTGGCCAGAGTCTGCATCAAACTTGTAAAGCTCAATACCCCACAAAAAACAATTCAATTTAATAGTGAGCAAAGGAGTTTAATTTCCCTGCTGTCTACCTCAGTTGCTTAGAACATCACCTGAATTTCCAAGTTTGCAGATTTGAAAATCAGGGCACATGCCAGAAGCAACCAATAGGTGCATGGATAGACAGAAAAGCAAATTGTTTTTCTTACTTCCTTTCTCTCCTTTCTCTCAAATTAAAAATATTTTATTTATAAAAGAAAAATGGTCATAAACAGTGTCACTCAGTTGTTTGGGTGTCATCCTGCAAAGCAAAATGTTGGGGTTTTAATTCTAGGTCCAGGCACCTTGCACCTCCCAGAGTGTTTACTTAGAATACTCCACAAACTATAACTGTCAACAAGTTTTTTGGCCAATGTAAACATTTCTTCAATTTTGTGGGCATGCAGATGGTTGCAGCCACTGTGAAAAAAGTATTTTCTTCTAAAAATTAAAAGTGGAACTGATATAAATAACCCATGGATACAAATAAAAGTATGGTGAAGACCACAGGTAAGGTATGAAGGGTACAGGTGAAATGAGTGAAGAAGGGGGGACATCTGTAACAGTTCCAACAAAAAAGGAAGAACAGTAGTACTAGAAGCCACATCTGGAACTTAAGTGCCTGTTCAGTGATTCTTCTTGTTTCTGAAAATATAAAAGTGACAGGAAAGGATAGGCTACTTATATTGTTATAAATACAGAATTAGAATTCCTTAAAACAAAAACATTCACCAAGATTCTTAGGGTATAGTCCCATCAGTGGAATTGCTGGATCAAAAGGCAGTTCCATTTTTAATTTTTTGAGGAAATTCCATACTGTTTTCCACAGTGGTTGCACTAGTCCTCATTCCTACCAATAATGCATTAGAGGTCCCTTTTCTTCATAGCCTTGCCAGTATGTGTTTGTTGATGGTCATTCTGATTGATGTGAAGTGGTATCTCATTGTGGTTTTCATGTGCATCTCTCTGGTGGCTAGTTGTGCTGAAAATCCTTTCAGTGTCTCTGGGTCCTCTGTATTTCCTCCTTGGACAAGTGTCTATTCAGGTCCTCTGCTCATTTTTTAATTGGATTATCTCCCTGGAGTGGAGTTGTGTGAGTTCTTTATAAATTTTGGAGATCCAACTATTCTGTGAGGTAATTCAGTCACAGAATAATCTAACCTAGGAAATAGCCTAGGAGCCCCTGAGATTCAAAAGAAAGATATATTCTTATTATTACATTAGGGCCTTACTAGTTTAAAATTATTCAAGTGTAATAATATCTTCCAACATTTGGACCAAAAGAAATACCATAGACGTTCTGTGAAGGAGATAAAGCAGACATACTATTTCCAATGGGTTTTATTTTTTAACTGTTGTTCAATTACAATTGTCTCCATTTTCCCCCATTGCTCTTCCCCTTGCCTATTCGCCCCCATTCCCACATTTAATCCTTCCCCCTATTGTCTTTGTCCATTGATCCCTTATACTTATTGCTTGCTGACTCATTCCCTAATCCCCTCTTACAACCCTTCTTCCTCCCCTCAGGTTACTGTTTATTCTTTATTTCCATATTTCTGCTTTATAAGCTGACTAATATCCCTGGTCATCACTTGTCACATGTATAATACAAACATTAAAAAGTTGGAAAGGTGGAGAATATAAGTAAATTAATAAGGGACCTAAAGATCCAAGAAATAATAAAATGAATAATTTCTTATATTCCTCCCCTCTCTCTTTGTTGTTATTTTGTGATATGGATATCCAGGGACTGTTATTATGCTCTATTGTGCCTATATGAGTGTATTTGTGAGTTTATACACAGATTACCTTTTTGTGTTGTATGTCACAGACTTAGTCCTGAAGAAGCTTGTGACCCAGAAACATGAAGAGACAGACAAAAATGCCCCTAAATAAAACTGCTTTCTTTATGCAAAATGTCAGCAAAGTGATGTCTTATGGAAACAGAAAACCTTTAGATAATAATCACTGTTTCATCCACATACCACGAACAGCTGTGAACAATCTGCTTTCAATCCTGCATGGTGGTAATGAGGTACACCTCCTCTCCTAGTCAGGAATGTACCAATAAAGACTACTAGGAAGTGTGAACCTGCATGCTCATGAATACCATGGAAACTTCTATTTTCAGTATAAAAAGAAGCTAAGGATGAAATTTAACATTCTGTTGAAGTGGTGTTGAGACTGCCCCCTGCTACACAGGAAATAAAAATCAGCTCAGAGTCTCATAATATAATATCCTAATTATTCAAGTTTCAAATTAGATAAAAGGCCTTATTGTGACAGGACAATGAAATCCATCAACTTAAATGAAAAAAACTAAAAATTGGACAAAGTCAACAAAGAAATACCAGACTTATCAAGATTTATTACAAGGATTTTAAACCTTTCATTAAGGAAGTATTTAAGCAGCTATAAACATGTTTGAAACTAATAAAATCTATAGCATACAAATTTTAAATGTTAGTAAAAATATGCAATAAAAATGTTACAACTGAATATAACCCAATTTAAAAAGTATTTAACACTCTCTGTGTTAGTGATGAAAGTAGAGGAAATATGTAAGACAATTCTTACATATACCTTACATGTACCTTACAAAATATGTAAGGTACATCAAGGCATATTTATAAATTGTCTTGTAAACCTCAAAAGGAAACCTCAAAAACAAAACACAAGGCAAACAGCATAAAAAGAAATAAATACTAGAGAATATCAATAATTTTTTAGTTTTTAAATTTCTATTGGATTCATTGGGGTGACATCTATTAATAAAATTATACAGGTTGCAGGTGTACAATTCTTTTTTAACATTAAATGAAAAGAAAGAAATTAGCACAGTATATATATTCTGTATATTATTAAAAGACACACATATACATACATCCCAGGGGTACAAGGATGGTACAATGTATGCAAAGCAGTAAATGTAGTACACTGCATAAACAATACAAAAGACAAAAATCACATGACCATATCAATAGATGCTATAAAGCATTTGATAAAGTCCAGCACCCACATATGATAAAAACTCTCAGAAAAGCTGGACTAGATGGAGCATAGCTCAAATAATACAGGTCATATATGAGGAACCTGCACCCAACATCACACTCTATGTTTTTCTCTAGGAGTTTTATGGTGTCACAACTTATATTTAAGTCTTTTATCCACCTTGAGTTTATTTTTGTGTATGGTGTAAGTTGGTTGAGCTTCATTTTTTTGCATGTGGCTGTCCAGTTCTCCCAACACCATTTGTTGAAGAGACTATTTGTACCCAATTTTATGCTGCTGCCCCCTTTGTCAAATATAAATTGACACAGAGACCTGGGTTTATTTCTGGCTCTCTGTTCTGTTCCATTGGTCCATGTGTCTGTTCTTATGTCAGTATCAGGCTCTTTGGATTACAGTGACCTTATAACACACTTTGATATCAGATATTGTGATCCCTCCTACTTTGTTCTTCTTTCTCACAATTGCTGCCGCTATTTGGGGTCATTTATAGTTCCATATAAATTTTTGAAATGTTTGTTCTATATCTGTGAAGTATGTCATGTGATTGTAACAGGGATTGCAAATAATATATAAATTCTTTTGGGTAGTAGGACATTTGGATGATGTTAATTCTCCTGATCCATGAACTTGGTATATCCTTCCATTTGTTTGTGTCTTCCTTAATTTCTTTCCTCAGTGCTGTATAGTTTTCTGAGTACAGGACTTTTTCATCCTTGGTTAGGTTTATTTGTACGTCCTACATTTTTTCTTGTTGCTATAACAAAAGGGATTTTTTGCTGAATTCTGTTTCTGATATTTCATGTTGGCATACAAAAGTATCTTTGATTTTTGAATGTTGACTTTGTATCCCTCTGTTTGGCCAAATTATTTTATTAGGTTGAATAAATTTTTGGTGGAATCCATAGAATTTTCTATGTACACTATCATGTCATCTGCAGACAACTACACTTTTTCTTTCTTTTCTCCAATTGGGATGCCTTTTACTCCTTTTCCTTACCTAAATGTTGTGGCTAGGACTTCCAGGTCTATGTTGAATAGTGTTGGTGATTGCAGACATCCCTGTCTGGTTCCCGATCTTAGTGAAAAGCTCTAAGTTTTTGCCCATTTAGCATGATGTTTGCTGTAGGTCTTTTGTATGGCATTATTATGTTAATCAATTCTCCCTCTATACCCACTTCGCTGAGTGTTTTTATCATAAATTGGTGCTGTAGTTTATTAAATGCTTTTTCTGCATCTATTCATAAGATCATGTCATTTTTGTCTTTGCTTTTGTTTATGTGATGTATATCAACTTATTTGTAAAAACTATACCATCCTACATGCCTAGGATGAATCATCGGAGGAATGAGTGTATGATTTGATTGTGTATTTTGATTCTTTGGCCTGAAAGGCTCCATATGTATCAGTTAAGTTCATTTGATCTACGACAGTGTTCAATGCCACATTATCTTTGTAGATATTTTGTTTGGCAGATCTGTCCATTCTTGACAGTGGGGTGTTAAAATCCCCTAATATAATTGTGTTCCTGTCAATATCCCTTTGAAGCCCTCCCAGATTTTCTTTATGTATTTTGATGCTGTCATGTTGGGTGCATATATATGTACAATGTTTATGTCTTGTTGATGAATTCTTCCCTTGAGTATTATGATGTGGCCCTTTTTATGCTCCCCCCCTTTTTTGAAGTCTATTTTGTCTGATATAAGTATTGTTACCCTGGCTTTTTGTTCCTGTTTATTTGCTTGAAAAATTTGTTTCCAGTCCTTTACTTTCAGTCTGTGTAGGTTTTTTATTCTAAGGTAGGTCTCTTGTAGGTAGCTTATATGTGGGTCATGCTTTCATCCTTATTCCACTATTCTGTATCGTTTCACTGGAGCATTTAATCCATTTCTGTTTAGGGTTATTGTTGATAGGTACTTATCCACTGCCATTTTTTCATACCTGTGTTCCTCTCTCTCTCATTCTTTCCCTTCCTTATTTAAAGCAGTTCCCTTATCATCTCTTGCACAGTTGGTTTCATGGAGGTATATTCTTTGAGTCTTCTTTTGTCTGGGAAGCTCTTATTTGGCCTTTTGTCCTTCCATTTTAATTGAGAGCCTTGCTGCATAGAGTAATCTTGGTTGCAGATCTTTGCTTTTTATTCCTTGGAATATTTCTTGTCATTGTCTCAGGCTTGGAGTCTTTCCATTGAGAAGCCTGCTGCTAACCTTATTGGGACTCCCTTAAATGTTACTTCTTGTTTCTCCCCTGGTGCCTTTAAGATTCTCTCTTTGTCTTGAAATTTTGCCCTTTTAATTATGATGTGTCTTGAAGTAAGCCTCTTTGGGTTCCTTTTGTTGGGGCTCTCTGTGTTTCCTGGATTTGTATGACTTTTTCTCTCATCCAGTTAGGAAACTTTTCCATCTTACTTTTTCAAACAGGTTTTCTATCCTTTGCTTTTCTTCCTCTCCTTCTGGTATCCCTATTATACACATATGGTTATGTTTCATGTTGTCTTGCAGCCCTCTTACCACATATTCACTCTTTCTGAGTCACTTTTGCTTTTCTTGTTCTATCTGGGCATTTTTTTTCTACCTTGTCCTGCAACTCACTGATTGGATCCTGTGCTTCATCCAGCCTCCTTGTAATTCTTTCTAATGTGTTTTTTATATACAAGATTTTATGTTTCATTTCTTCCTGTTTTTTGTTTATAGTTTCTATTTCCTTTTTCATGCTGATGTAGTTCTCACTCAGTTCCTTGTAGTTGTCTGTGAGTTCTTTGAGCATCTTCATAACCAATACTTTGAATTCTGTATCTGATAGTTTTCTTACCTCCATTTCATTTAGCTCTTTTAAGGGGAGCCTTGCATGTTCTTTTGATTGCAGGTTCTTTTTTTGTCTCTGCATTTTAGGTGACTCTGTTTGTTTTTATGCTTATTGATGTTTTGCATTGCTGGCTTTCTTGGTAGAGTGAACTTCTATGGTAGGAATTCAATGGGATTCAGTGGAGTGGTCTCTTTGATACTTGTCTGGACCCTCTAGGTTTGCCCTTTCTTCTCTTTGTATGGGCTCTATTGTTCTACTTTGGTTTTTATCTTTTGGTGGTTACTTTGTTGGTAGTGTTTCTCCTCCAGAATTAAACTGATGTTCACAGCTCCCACCTATTCTTGTACTTGATTAGTGGCAGGGGGAAGGCAAAGGGGATAAAGACAGTGGGAGAGTATGTTATGGGATTTAAAGTATCAGCAAGTTGAGAAGAGATGGGGATTCTTTGGATGAGTATAGTGTTAACTGATATTTCACCCAACTAGCCACTTTTTGTAAAAGGTGAAACACAGATAAGACTCTTGTCAGAGGGGAGATGATTGTTAGCTAAATCCAGAAAACAGAGTGCTTGTGCAAGGTTAGATAATGAGCTATAGTGAGAGTAAAGGATAGAAAATAGGAGTAGTGTGAGAGAGAATAGAGGTAACCACAACAATAATAATGCTCAGGATTAAAGTGAAGTGGGCTAATCAGAGAGATGCAAATTAAAACCACAATGAGATACCACTTCATACCAATGAGAATGGACATCATAAACAAAGCAACAAATAACAAATGTTGGAGAGGGTGTGGACAAAAGGAAACCCTAGTTCACTGTTGGTGGGATTGCAAACTTTTGCAACCACAATGGAAAACAGTATGGAATTTCCTCATAAAACTAAAAATGGAAATGCTTTTGACATGGCAATTCCACTGTTAGGATTATACCCTAAGAACCCTGAAACACCAATCCAAAAGAACTTATGCACCCCAATATTCATAGCAGCACAATTTACAATAGCCAAGTACTGGAAGCAACCCAAGTGCCCATCAGTTAAAGAATGGACCAGAAAGCTATGGTACGTCTTCGCAATGGAATTCTACATAGCAGAAAGAAAGAAAGAGCTCCCACCCTTTGTGACAGCATGAATGGAACTGGAGAGCATTATGCTAAGTTACATAAGCCAGGTGGTGAAAGACAAATACCATATATTCTCACCTTTAACAGGAACCTAATCAGCAAAATGAACAAGCAAGCAAAGTATAGCCAAAGACACTGAAATTGAGAACAGGTTGATTGTGATCAGAAGGAAGAAGGGAGGGAATAAAGGGGGAAAATGGTGAAAGGTTTACAGGAACAATAATTATAAAGGACATACAGACAACAACAAGGGGGTAGAAGTGGGGGAGGGAGGCGAGGAGCGCTGAGGTGGTGGGGAGGGGTGCTGGGAAAAGGCAGAAAACTGTACTTGAAAAACAATAAAAAAAATAAAGTGAAGTGGGCTAAGATCAGGGAGGGTTGCTGTGTAGTATGTAATTGTATAGAACAACAATTATTTACAAGAGTACTGAAACAATAATAATATGACAAGAAATCTATTATTTGGAAAACCAGAATAGAGAGTACCCAATCAAGAGTTGTGTATCATTGGAACACAGGTGAAGTGAAAGAAGGAAAATTAAAATACAATAAATAGAGAATAAGGAAAACCAGTCAAACAATGCAATTAAACAGAGAAATAAAATGAGGAAAACTACACACAAGGAAGAGAAATTTAAAAAATACTAATAAAATAAAAGTGGTAGAAATAATGAAGAAAGTAATAATAATTCACATGAACAAAATGCCAGCTCTATGGGATAGCAAAGTGACAGTTGTCTCAGTTTCTCAGTTTTGGGGTCTAGAGTCTGCTACCCCTTTTGATCTGTCTCTGTACCCTTCTTAATTCCTGTCTTATTGACTTACTTGTGGGAAGGGGAAAAAAAGGAAAAACAAACAAGAGAGAAACAAAAAAGAAAAAAAATAAGTCTGCTGACTTTAAACCTGTTTGCTGAGTTCTGCTGGTCTTCCTCGATGTCACAGGAAGAGTGGGGCTGGGCTTTGCTTTTCTCCCTTCCTGTGGTTTTAAGAGGATGGGAACCAGGTCCAGGCTGCAATATTCACAGCTTCCCAGCCTCCAGCTCAGTTCCTCTATGAGCTGCCAGGCTCAAATTAGCCACTTAGCTGTGCACAGCCTGAGACAAGCTGTGCAGCATGGTTCCACACTTGGCCACTCAGTCCCTGGGTGCATGCAGCTGAAATCACTCTCAGGATGAGCCAGGTGCTGCTGGAGAGTTCCTTAGAAAGCTGCTGCCTGCTGTTCTTAACAAATGCATGGCTGTTCACACAGGCCAACTTTCCAACCAGTTCGGAGACTATCTGAGTCAGGGTCCCACACGGCCCAACTCCTCCCTTATCCAGGTGTTGCTTGTTGCCTCAGTTTCTCTGGTGCCAGCATCCACAGTCTCAGTGGATGTGTACCACCTCTGTGTGTCTCCCACTTCATCTCTATTCCCCACAGTGACTTCCAGCATCCAGGTCCCTCCTGGTGCCTGCTGTCCTCCCTGCTCTGGTAGGGGAGAGAGCTGATGATCTAACTCTTCTCCCCATATCATGCTGCAGGCACTGGGCTGGGGGCTGCAGCAGCCCTGATTCTTGTGCAGATCACAAGGACCTTACCATCCCAGGGCAATCTCCTCATCATCTGTTTTTCAATGTCCTCTGCAACTTTTGGCCTCCAAACTTCATATAAGCTCGGATTTCATTGAGTCTTCACTTGTTCCTCAGATGATCAGCCAGGTGTTCCAACTGGGCACAGGGACAGCTGGGCTCTGCTCTCACCTACCTCGCTGCCATCTTCTGTCACACACTATTTATTTCTTTGTAATGTATTCTTCCCTTGAGTATTATGAAGTGACCTTCTGGGTCTCTTTTTATGGCTATTCTTTTGAAGTTTATTTTGTCTGATATGAGTATTGCTACCCTGACTTTTTTTCCAATCCAATTACTTGGAATATTTTTTTCCAGCCCTTCACTTTCAGTCTGTGTAGGTCTTTTGTTCTGAGGTGGGTCTATTGTAGGCAGCATATGTGTGGGTCATGACTTCTTATCCATTGAGCTATTCTGTGTCTTTTCATTGGAACATTTAATCCACTTACATTTAAGGTTGTTATTGTTGGTTCTTTTTCACTGCCATTTCCCTTCCTTTTTACCTGTTTTTTTTTTCTCTCTCTCTCATTCTCATTTTTTCTACCTGTTCTTAAAGCAGACTCTAGCATCTCTTGCAGAGCTAGTTTGGAGGAGGTGTATTCATTAAGGCTTCTTTTGTCTGGGAAGTTCCTTATTTGGCCTTCCATTTTAATTGAGAGTTTTACTGGATAGAGTAGTCTTTGTTGCAGGCCTTTGTTTTTTCATTACTTGGAATATTCCTTGCCAGTCCCTTCTGACTCGAAGCATTTCCATTAAATCAGCTGCTAGCCTTATCATGGCTCCCTTGTATGTTACTTCCCGTTTTTCCCTTGCTGCCTTTAGTATTGTCTCTTTGCCTTGGAATTTTGCCATTTTCATTATGATGTGTCTTGAAGTGGGCCTCTTTGGGTTCCTCTTGATGGGGATTCTGTTTCCTGGATTTGTGTGATTGAATTAGGGAAGTTTTCCATCATTACTTTTTCTATCCCTTGCTGTTCTTCTCCTTCTGGTATCCTTATTATATAGATATTACTGTTTCATGTTGTCCTGAAGTCCCCTTAATACCTCTTCATTCTTTTTTTGTCTTTTTTTCCTTTACGTGCTCTTTCTGGGAGTTTTTTTTCTACCTTGTCCTCTAGCTCATGGATTCGATCCTCTGTTTCATCTAGCACATGTTTAATCCTGTTTACTGTGTTCTTCAATTTAGAAATTATCTTTTTCATTTCCTCTTGACTCTTTTTGATATATTTTATTTCCCTTTTCATGTTTATATAGTTTGCAGTGAGTTCATCATACGTTCCCTATAGTTACTGGCTATTTTCTGTGAGCTCATTGAGCTTTCCAATAACTATTCTTTTGAACTCAATATCTGATAGTTGACTGGCCTCTGTTTCATTTAGCATTCTTTCTGAGGATTCCTCCTTTCCTTTTTTTTTTTCATCTTCATATTGTTTGTGAGACCCTTCTTGTTAGCTTCTGCTTCTTAAAATGATCTGTTCTAACTCCCTGGGTATTTTGTGTGAACTTTTGTGTTAGGAGACCTGTGAGATTCAGCGGTGCAGTCTCCTTGATCTCTTGAACTTCCTACTCTTGGAGAGTTGTTTATTGTGGCTCTCTGTATGTATTTGAGTTTTGATTGTTCTTGGATCTTTCTTTGGTGTATCCTTCTCTCCAGCTCATTAACTGAGGGTAACTATTCTCACCATGTCTTGTAAGCTGTTGCCAGGTGCAGACAGGTTGTGTTTAAGCTGATTCTTCTGTATGTCCAAGGTTTTGAGGCTTCTCTTTTTCTATTGTTCAGTTGTTTGTTCTGGGAAATTTCTCCACTATGTAGTTGTAATAAAAATTGGTCCTGGGTGAAGGTTTTTGTAGCTTATGCTCACTCCTTCACCATCATCCTCATTATCTGTTGGTGGTTCCTTTGTTGATGGGTTCTCTCTTCCAGCAGGTATACTGGTGTTCACAGCTACCACCTACACTTTTATGTGATCAGCTGGAGGAGAAAGGCAAAATGGATTAACAGTGGGAGTATATTCTATGGGACTTAAAATATCAACCCATAGAGAAGAGATAGGAGGTTCTTTGGATATATATAGTGTTAACTATGATATGTCATCCAACTAGTAACTTTTTGAAAAGGGTGGAAAAAAGATAAGAGTCTTGTTAGTTGGGGGATGTATTGTGATTCGAATCCAGAAAACACTGAGCTGGTGGGAGGTCAGATTATGAGATATAGTAAGAGTAAAGGATAGAAAATAGGCATATGTGTGAGAGAATAAAGTTAACCACAACAGTATTAAAGTTTGGGAATTCAGTGAAATGTGTTAAGATCCAGGAGGGGTGCTCTGTAGTATTTATAATTAAGTGGAACAACAATTATTTATAATAATAAGGAACAACCATCATATGACAGAATGTGTAAGATGTAAATAACAAGAATAGGAAGTACATGACCTAGAGTTGTGTGCCATTGGAACACAAGAGAAATAAGAAGGAAAATTTAAAATACACTATGAAAGAAAGAACAAAGTAAATCAAACAATGCAATTAAACAAACAACTAAAATGAAAAAAAACTAAACAGATAAGAAGAGAAATTTTAAAAAATACTAATAACATATGAGAAGTAAAAAATAATGAAATAAAAATAATAATATAGTAAATAATGACATGCAAGTTTTTTGGAATAGCAAAGTGAAATTTTCCCATTTTCTCCATTATTGAGATTAGCCTTATGATCCCTCTTTGGGTCTGACTCTGGTCCTTTTACAGCTTCAGGTCTCACTGTCTCACTTGGGGGAAAAGAGAAAGAGAAAGAAAAGAAAAGAAAAGAAAAGAAAAGAAAAGAAAAGAAAAGAAAAGAAAAGAAAAGAAAAGAAAAGAAAAGAAAAGAAAAGAAAAGAAAAAAGAAAAGAAAAGAAATGAAAGAGAGAGAGAAAGAAAGAAAAAGAGAGAGAGGAAGGAAGGAAGGAAGGAAGGAAGGAAGGAAAGAAAAAGAAAGGAAGGAAGGAAGGAAAAGAAAGAAAGACCTCCTGCTGACTTTAAGCCACCCAAGTGTTCTGCTGGTCTTCCTGGCTGCAGCATGCTGAAGGGCTTGGGTTTTACTTTGCTCCCTTCCCACAGTTTTGTCAGGATGGGGACAAGGTCTGGGCTGCACTCTTCACAGTTGTCCAGCCTCCAGACCAATTCCTCAATTCACTACCAGGTCCCCCTGACTTTCTACACTAGGCCAGTGCCTTCAATACACCAGTTGTGCCATCCTTGAGGTGCACACTTAGTGGCAATTCACACACCACCTTCTTTCTGTCCTAGGTGCTAAGCACTCTCAAAGTCTCTTCAGGGTAGTTCAGCTCCCCGACAGTTAAGTCTTTCTGTGGACTGCTAACTTTCTGAGCCCTGCTGCCCTCCTCTATGGGGCAGGGGTGGGGGTGCCTACTCCTTCCTTTTAGTGAGTGGGCCTGGCAGTGTAGGACAGGTGTGTGCTGCTGATGTGCTGGGACTGGAACTGCAGCAGCCTGGATCCCTGTGCTGGTCCCAGGGACCTTACAGTCCCCAAGTAATCTCCTTACTATATGTCTTTCAATGTCCTCTACAATTTTGGCCTCCAACCTCCATATATGCTGGGTTACTGTGTGCTGTTCACTCTGTTCCTCAGATCAGCTAGGTGTCTTTAGACATACCATCATAGTGCTGCAGCAGTGTGAGGTCAAAAGGTCTTTC
>JAPYXV010000017.1:415581-440780 GCA_028533065.1 Trachops cirrhosus | reverse complement strand
TTTTAAAAGACTTTATTTATTTATTTTTAGACACAGGGGAAGGAAGGGAGAAAGAGCGAAACACCAAAGTGTGGTTGCTTCCCATGCACCCACTTCTGGGGACTTGGCCTGCAACCCAGACATGTGCCCTGACTGGGAATCAAATCAGGAACCCTTTGGGTCACAGGCTGGTGCTCAATCCACTGAGCCACACCAGCCAGCAACCAAAGTTGACTCTTCACAAAGATCAACAAAATTGGTTAAGTGTAGCTAGATAAGTGTAGATAAAATAAGAAAGTAAAGAGAATTTTTAAATAATCAATATCAACATTTTGGTAAGTCTAGATATTACTAGATTCTACAAAAATTAAAAAAGGAATATAAAGGACGAAGATAGAGGCCAAGTATGTGGAAACTGAGGCCACTTCCTCTTGTACCCAACTAGACACTTGTTCTGATCTCTGAAAAATAAACTTAACATTCAATGGAAACTTAGCTGATATGTAGTTTGGAAGCCAAGGAGTGCAGAAGATGCTTCACAATGGGTGGGAAGGAGGTTTTAGAGGTGGCAGGAGAAATAACCTGCTGCATGACCTGTAGCCAGAGAGAGCCTCGTTGGAATTGCAACATTGCAGGTCCCTCCATTCCCAGGGCAGGGAATCCCCAGGAGTGGTCCAAGAGCCACTTGGATACACAGAGACTGGGACCCAGAATACACATATACAAAAAGCAGCACACCGTGTTGGTAGTATAGTGGAGAGCATAGCTGCCTTCCAAAAAGCAGCACACCTGTAGCTGCAGGTGGCAAACACCAACTGGGAGAGAGGGTATTCCCTGCACTTGGGTTTGGTGGAGGTGGTCAGCTGCAGCCAGCCATTACTGTGAGAGATTCTTAACTTTTTGGAGTGATTGAATGTAAGGAAAGCCAAAAATTACTTCATGCTCTAGTGGGAGACCCAGTGTGGATTTAAGAGTGGGCCTGAGACATGCTGGGCTGTGACCCTGTGAACAGCTTTCCTGAACAGCTTCGCTGTTAGCATTGAGAAAACGTTGATAGTTGACTCCCACTCGGTGCAGCTGGGCTAATTACAGAAAGGAGCAAAGATGAGGTACTTAGGGCCACCCCAGTGCAGCTGGCAGCGGGTGGAGGATGCAGAGAGTGGAGAGTGAAGGACTCTACTGTAAGTACAGGGGGATGAAAACTGGAAGGGCTTGTGCTGTGCACCTGGGATTATTTAAATACAAACAGAACCTCCTTCCCCAATGGTGGAGATTCAATCTCCCAGAATGGAACATTGCACCCAGGACCCACCTCCTGCAGGAATGGGGAAGATCTGTAAAACAGGCAGGTAAGGTCCAAGAACACTGCATGGTGTATTTCTACAACATATGGAGAGCAAGAGGATTGCCGAAAAGGACCATTTTGAACTCTGAGAAAGACAAAATGCCTTTGTTCTTAGAGTCCTATATCACTGAATCAGTGAAGCAGGGTGATCAGAAAGCAGTGTAGCCAGGGGTAATCAAGGCCATGTTAAGCCTTGCCTTTCACACAGAACTGCCATGAACAGCAAGGAAAGAGAGCTGACCCTGCTACAAAGACTACCCTCTATGATGAAGCAGACAGCTAATTAATCAGAAACCACACATTATTGGAATGACCTGAGACAAACCAGGACGGGTGGTGCTGAACACCCGTCAATTTTCCCAGAAAACTGAACAGTACCTCCCAGGGGAAAAAACCCTTCCAATTGCAACAGAAACTCCCTCTAGGGACAGATGCATGTAATAAACGTAGTTGCCAGAAGTTGATGACCCACCATGAGACCTTGAGCTCATAAAAAAACAGAGGTGGAACAAGGAAGAGCATCAGAAGGTGAACACACTGAGCTCAGATGAATTTCATTTCACATTCCTTCAGAATGTTTATTCTTCCTTTCACATAACCTTTTAATACTTCCTTTGCTTCAGTTGTATTCCAATGAATAAACCCCTGTCTTTTCTTTCTTACTAGTTGTATTCAGATTTTGTTATTTTTAATTTTGGTATTTCAAATCTCATATTGCACCCTTCCTTGACTTACTCCTGCCCTTTATTTTTGTTGTAAATTTTTATATACATTTTATTGATTATGCTATTGCAGTTATGCCATCCCACCCACTTATTCCCCTCTATCCTGCACAACTCTCCCACCCACATTCCCCCCCTTTAGTTCATGTCCATGGGTCATATATATTAAGTTCTTTGGCTTCTACATTTCCTGTAGCATTCTTACCCTCCCCCCTTTCTATTTTCTACCTACCATTATGTTACTTATTCTCTGTACTTTTCCCCCCTCCCCCCAACTGATAATACTCCACGTGATCTCCATTTGTGTGATACTGTTCCTGGTCTAGCGGTTTGCTTACTTTTTCTTCTTGATTTTGCTTAGGTTTGGCTGTTAATAGTTGTAAGTTTGTTGTCATTTTACTGTTAATATTTTTTGTTTTCTTTTCCTTAGGTATTTCCCTTTAACATTTCATAGAATAATGGCTTGGTGATGATGAACTTCTTTAACTTGACCTTATCTGAGAAGCATAATTGCCCTTCCATTCTGAATGATAGCTTTGCTGCACAGAGTAATCTGAGATGTAGGTCCTTGCCAATCATGACTTGGAATACTTCTTTCCAGCCCCTTCTTGCCTGGCAAGGTTTCTATTGAGAAATCGGCTGACAATCATATGGGCACTCCTTTGTAGGTAACTGTCTCCTTTACTCTTGCTTTTAAGATTCTCTCATCTTTAATCTTGGCTAATGTAATTATTATGTGCCTTGGTGTGTTACTCTTTGGGTCCAACTTCTTTAGGACTCTGAGCTTCCTGAAAGTCTATTTTCTTTGCCAGATTGGGGAAGTTCTCCTTCATTATGTTTTTAAATAAGTTTTCAACTTCTTGCTCTTCCTCTTCTGGCACCCGGATGATTCAGATGTTGGAACGTTTAAAAATGTCCTAGACATTCCTAAGTCTCTACTCATTTTTTTGAATTCTTGTTTCCTCATTCTGTTCTGGCTGAAAGTTTTTCTTCCTTCTCCTCCAAACCATTGATTTCAGTCCTGTTTTCCTTCCTGTCACTGTTGGTTCCCTGTAGATTTTTCTTTATTTCACATAATGCAATCTTCATTGCTAACTGGTCTTTTTTATGCTGTTGCAATACCCAGTGAGTTCCTGGAGCATCCTGATAACCAATGTTTTGAACTGTGCATCTGATAGTTTGGATATCTGTTTGTCACTTAGTTATATTTTTCCTGGAGCTTTGATCTGTTCTTTAATTTGGGTCATTTTTTTGTCTTGGTGCTCCTGTTACATAGTAAGGGGTGGGGCCTTAGGTATTCACCAAGGTGGGGCCACACGTCAATTCGTTGTTTCGCTGTATGTGGGGAAGGGGTCCAAGAGGGAACACTGCCACTTGCTCTACTCTCTGCTGGTTTTTATTCATCTCCTCAGCATCCCATAATCAATTTGGGCCTTTCTGGTGCTGATTCCCTGGGTGTATGGGTTTGTGTACATTCTAGAATCCTGCAGGTCTCTCCAGCGAACTCTCCTGTGAGGCTGGGAGTTTCTCCTGTTGCTGCCTCAACCCCCACAGGTGTTTTCAGTCAGAGGCTTTCAGGCTTCAATGCCCAGTACTGGAACCCTGGGTTGTGTGGTCTCACTCCCTTGTTGTTCTCCTGGTTTATCTGCACGTGAATGTGGGACTGCCCAGTCTATAAGCCACCACACCTCACCTGGTCCTCCAGCCACTGTCTTACCAATGAGTCCTCTCTACCTGGCTTCCCATCTCCACCCCTCCTACTGGTCCAGATGAATGTTTCTTCTTTAACTCCTTGGCTGTCAGACTTCCACACAGTTTAATTTTCTGGCAGTCCTGGTTGTTTTGTTTTTAAATTTGTTGTCCTTCTTTTGGTTGTGTGAGAAGGCACAGTGTGCCTACCCACACCTCCATCTTGGTTGGGAATCTGTAAATTTTGTTTTCCTGTGCTACAATTGATTCCTTTTCCTTATGATTACTATTTCTACTCTATTGAGTCTCTCAAAAGCATTTCCCCTTCCTTTAGTCAGCTCATATTCTTTATTCCTCTTGTGATATTCTTACTTTCTTTCCAGTTTTATAAATTGTGGCTTTTAAACAGTATTTTCCACTTTCTCATGCCTCTGCCCTGTTCCCTCATTATCTCTAAGCTCCTTCCTGTGTCTTTTATCTACCTTGAACTTATTTTTGTATATGGTGTAAGTTGGTGGTCAAGTTTCACTTTTTTGTATGAAGTTGTCCAGATCTCCCAAAAATCCAGTTGAAGAGGCAATTTTTACTACATTTTGTTCTTCTACCCCTTTGTCAAATATTAATGGACCGTAGAGATATGGGTTTATTTCTGGGGTCTCTATTCTGTTCCATTGGTCAGTGTGTCTGTTCTTAGGCCAGTACCAGACAATTTTGATGACAGTCACCTTGTAATTGAATTCCGTATCAGGTATTGTGATTTCTCTTGTTCTTCTTTCTTAAAATTGCTATGGGTATTTGGTGTCCTTTATGGTTCCATATAAATTTTTGAAATGTTTGTTCCATACCTGAGAAATACATCATTGGTATTTTAGTAAGAGTTGCACTGAATCTAAAATTGCTTTGGGTACTATGGTCATTTTGATGACATTAATTCTTCCAATCCATGAACACAGTATATGTGTCCATTTGTTTGTCTTCTTTTATCTTTTTTCAGCGTTGTGTAGTTTTGTGAATACGTCTTTTACTTCCTGGTTAGGTTTACTCCTAGGTACATTCTTATTCATGTTGCCATAGCACATGGTTTTTCTATGATTTCTAATATTTCATTGTTGGAGTATAAAATGCTTTTGTTTTCTCAGTATTGATTTTGTATCAATCCTGCTGTTTTGCCAAATTTAGTGATTAGGTCAAGTAGTTTTTCGGTGGCATCTGTACGATTTGTTATGTACCATATAATTTTATCTACACACAATGATGGCTTCACTTCCTCCTTTCCAAATTGGATGACTTTTATATGTCTTTCTTCTCTGAATGCTGGGGCCAGAATGTCCAACTCTGTGTTTAATAGAAGTGAAGTCATGGAAGCAGACACCCTTTTCTTGTTCCTGATTTTGGTGGGAAAGCTTTTCATCGGGGGAAAATTAACCATGATGTGTCTTGGTGTGCTCTTCTTTGGTTCAAATTGTTTCCAACTCTCTGAGCTTCCTATAATTTTATGTCTGTTTCTTTTGTCAAAATAGGGAAATTTTCTTTTACTAATTTTTCCAATAATTCCTCAATTTCTTCTCTTCCTTTTCTCCTTCTGACACCCTTATGATTCTGATGTTGTAACATTTAACGTTGCCTCAGAAGCTCCTAGGCATCTCATCATTTTCTTGAACTCCTATTCTCCATTCTATTCCAGTTTATGGTTTATATCCTCTTTGTTCCAAATAATTGATTTAAGTCCAGGCTTTATTCCCTTCACTCGTTTCCTGTATAGATTCTCTATTTCACTTTGTATAGCATTCATTTCTTCCTTCATTTTGTGATCAAACTCAGTCATTTCTGTGAGCTTCCTGAACACCAGTCTTTTGAATCCTGACTCTCACAGGTTTGCTATCTTCCTGGTGCTTACTTCTTTTTTCTGGAGTTTTGATCTGTTCTCTCATTTGGGCCATATTTCTTTGTCTCATTACACCTGTTATGTTGCAAGGGGCAGAGCCCTATGTGTTTACCAGGCAGGCACAACCCACTTTGCTACACTGTGGTGCTGTATGTAGACCGGTGTTCAGAGAGGGAATAGTGACACTTGCTTAGGTCTTGCTCTGCTTCAGTCACTTCCCCCACTTTCCAAAAGTGAATCGGGCCCTTTGAGGTGCTTCCCTAGTGCTGATTCCTGGGTAGCGAGCCTCTCCCCAATGGACTCTCCTGTGAGACTGGCAGTTTCTCTTGTTGCCACAACACCCACAGGTCTTTACAACCAATGGTTTTGAAGCTTTCTATTCCTGCACTGGAATCCTGGGTTGGATGGTCTGTATTGCCCCACAGTGGTTCCCCATGGTTTTATCAGAACTTAAATATGAGACCACATGATCTACTAGCTGCCACCTGGCCACATATCCTCTCCACCCTGGCTGCCTACCTCTGCCCCTTCTACCAGTCTGGATGAATATTTCTTCTTAAAGTCCTTTATTGTCAGGTTTCCATACAGTTCAACTTTTTGGCAGCTACAGTTCTTTTTAAATTGGTTGTTATCCTTCTATTTGGTTGTGCAAGGACATACAGCATATCTACCTATGTCTCTGTCTTGGCAGGAAATTCTATTTTATTTAGTTTTAAAAATACTTTTCTTGTTGACTCCATCACAGATATCTCCACATTTCCCCCTCGTCAACCACTCCCCAGGTCTTTCCCTTCCCTGTGGCCTTCATCACATTGTTCCATGTGTCCAAGGGTTATGCATAGAGGCATATATGGTTTTTTGGCCAATCTCTTCCAGTCTTCCCCACCACCACAAGATCTATCAGTCTGTTTCACACATCTTTGCCTCTCACTTTATATAGGTAATCAGTTTGTTTTTATTCTTTAGATTACACATACATGTGAGATCATGCAATAATTGTTTTCCTCTAACTGGATTTTGTTTAGCTGTCACAAACAGTAAAAATCCCTTGCTTTGCAGCTCCTACAATTCCATTGTGTAAATGTACCATGGGCTTTTTATCCACCAATCTACCAATGAACACTCAGGCTGTTTCCAGATCTTGGCAACTGTAAATAATGTGGCCATGAATATACAGGTGCATATATTCCTTCTGATTAGTGTTTCAGTATTCTTAGGATTTGGTCACCAAAGTGGATTCCTATGTCAAAAGGCATTTGCATTTTCAATGTTCGGAGGAGACAATACGCTCTTTCCCACCATGGCTGCACTAGTCTGCAATCCCACCAACAGCACACTGGAATTCTCTTCTCCACATCCTTGTCCGCACTTGTTTGATGATTTATTGTTGCCATTCTGGCAGGTGTGAGGTGCTACCTCATGGTTTTAATTCAAATCTATTAGATAATTAGTGACACTGTTTTGAAAAATACATCTACTGGACATCACTATGTCTTTTCCAAGCAAGTGTCTATTTCAGATCCTTTACTCAGTTTTTAATTAAATTATTTGTCCTTTTGGTGGTGAATTGTATAAGTACTTTATTAGATTGGAAATTTACTCTTTATCAGTTGTGTCATTGATGAATATATATTCTCCCACACAGTGGGTTCCCTTATTTCATTGATAGTTTCTTTTACTTTAAAGAAACTTTGTACTTGATGTTTTCCTTTGATTATATTCTTTTTTCATTGCCCTAGGAGACATATTGACAATATTCTACCCAAGATGTCTGATATTTAAATGCCTGTTTGTTTAAGTATTTTTATTGTTTGTGACACAGCTCCTTTTTTACCACTCTGAATTTATTCTTTTGTATAGTGTAATTTAGTGGTCTATTTTTTTTCATGTATCAGTCCAATTTTCTTAATGTCATTTATTAAAGCAATTGTTTTGACTCCATTGTGTGCTCTTGCCTCCCTTGCTAAATATCAACAGTCAGTAAAACTTGTGGGGATGGCTGGGGTTGGGTAAGTGGTGGGTCGAGGGAATGGACACAACTGTACTTGAACAACAATAAAAAAGAGAAATAAAAGTTAAAAATACTTTTTGAAGAGTATGGGTTATTTCTGGGCTCTCTGTCCTATTTTGTTGATCTGTATACTTCTCTTGTGACAGTATTAGAAGTTTTAATTACAACAGATTTGTGGTAAATTTAAACATCTGGTATTTTGATCCCTTCAACTTTCTCATTTCTCAAAACTGCTGAACGTATACCAAATATTTTTTCCATATAAATTTTTAAAAATATTTTTCTAGGTCTGTCATTGGTATAATAAGGAACACATGGAATCTACAGATTGCATTGGGCAGTATGAAAATTTTAATAATTTTAATTCTTCCAACTCATGAACATGTATGCTTTCTCATGTGTCTCCTTTTATTGTTTTCAATGTTTTATAGTATTTGGAGCACAGGTCTTTTACCTCTTTGGTTAACTTTATCTCTATGTACCTTAGTTTTTTGTCATCGCTATTGTAAATGAGATTGTTTTGCTTGTTTCTTTCACTGGCACATTAATTATTGGTGTATGAAAGTGCCACCATTTTTCTGTACATTTATTTGTTATGGTGCTATTTTGCCAAATTCATTTATCAAATCAAGTAGTATACTGGTGGAGTTCTTAGGGGTTACTGGGTGTAGTATTATGTCATCAGCAAATAATGGCCATTTACATTCTTGTTTCCAATTTTGATGGCTTTTATATCATTCTCCTAATTACTTTAGTTGCAACCTACAGTACTACATTAAATAAGAGCGGCAAAAGCAGACATTTTTTTATTATAAGGAAATTCCTATTAGCTTTCACCCACTGAGTATGATGTTGGCTGTAGATTTTTCATAAATGGTCTTTATTATGTTGAGCGATAAAATCTATTCCCAGTTTGCTGAGAATTTTGTAAAGGGATGCTTAATGTGACTGAATGCTTCTTCTACATCTATTGTTATAATTATGCCATTTTAATCTTTTGTTCATGTGCTGTGTGTCACACTCACTGATCTGCATATATTGGAAGAAACTTGCATTACCAAAATAAATCTTACTTAGTTTAATGTATGATCTCTGCATTGATTTGCTGGCTCAGGTTTGCTAATATTTGTTTGATAGTCTTAGCACGTATGTTCATGAGATATACTGGCCTACATATTTTTTCCTCTGGAGTGTTTTTATCTGGTTTTAGCATTAGGAAAATGCTAGCCCTGTAAAAACAGTTTTAAAGTCTTGACTTTTTTTTTTTTTTTTTTTAGTATTTTGACATAAAAAATATTTTATAATATTTTCAGGAGGATCAGTGTTCATTTTTCTAGTTTATTTTTTTTAATGTTTGGCATAAATAGCCTGTAGAGTCATCTGGTGCATGACTTTTGTGAAGCCCTTTCCTCAGAATATGTTCAGTGCTGCTTCAATTGTCTTCGTCGTTTCCAATCTCTTCAGGTTTTCAGACATTGGTTCATTTCTAAAGAATTTCACATTTTGAGGAATTTATACATTATGCCCATGTTGTCCTATTTGGTGCCAAGGAGTTGTTCATAGTATTGTCTTACAACATTTGTATCTCTGTTGTCACATCACCTCTTTCATTTCTGATTTTATTTCTTTTGGACACTCTTTTTCCTTTTAAAAAAAAATCATTGTTCAAGTACAGTTGTCTCCATTTTCCCACCACTACTACCCACTGTCCACCCATACCCACCACCATCAATCCTATGCTCCTTTGACTTTTCTGTGTCCTTTATACATGTCCCCTAATGATCCTTTCCCCGTTTTCCTGCATTATCCCCTCCCCATTCCTGTCTGCTTGCTTCTCTTTGTCCTTTTTCCAATGTCTCTGCTTTTATTTTGCTTGCTTGTTCATTTTGTTGATTAGGTTCCACTTATAGGTGAGATTATATGGTATTTTTCTTTTGCCACCTGAAAGGCTTCCAGGGAAGATACCTAGTCCAGGATTCTGAGGCTTTTTAAAATTACTTTCTCAACCTCCTTAATGATAACAATTTTCATTATATTTTGTATATTTTTATTATTCAATTTTGCTAAGTTGTATTTTCTAGAAATTTAACCATTTCTCCCAGGTTAGTAAATTTTTTGAATTATGATATTCAGAGCGTATCTCTGAATATCTCTGATGTTCAGCTGCATATCTCTTTTTTGGCTTTAATTTTTATTTGAATTTTTTTCTTTCTTGATGTGTCACCTAAACTGTTTTTCTTTTCAAAGAACCATGTTTCATTATTTTCTATCATCTTTTTTTTAATGTATATATCACTTTTTTAATTTACTGAGCATTAGTTAATAAGATTATATAATTTTAATAAAATCAGAACTCTTAATTGGCTGGTGCCCAGCTCCAGAGTGATAAGTCCTTTTTCTCCTCTCCACTTCAATTTCCTTTGTTTCTATCCACCTGAACAGAAACACACAGTTAAGCCTCTTTCCTGCTACAGCTACAGTGTGCTTGAGTCTGTCACCTCAAATGTGTGGAAGGTTGTCCAAAGTGATTCTACTATAGAGCCTGCTTCCACAGTGTAGCTTCTTTTGTCTCCCTGAGACTACTTCAGTAAGCCATGTTCTCCCTTCTCTCTTGCCTGTTTTTGTTCAGTGTCATGGGTAGAAACTTTCCAATGTAACCATGGATGCTAAATCAGGCTTGCTTTGCTCTTTATTCTCCTCCACATCATAGGCAGAACTGCTGACCTTGCTATTTCATCACCCAAGTCCCATTGCAGGCACCCAGGGGCCTGTATATGAATCCTAGCAGGGACAGCCTGCCATGACTCTTCACTTGTCCCTTTCCCACTCAGCAGTCAGCCAGGATAAGGGGTTTTGATCCCTAGTGACTACAGCCCTCAAGACAATTAAATCTGAACTCATTTTACAGGGGTGTCCTGATATACTTTTTATTCTTCTCACCTTTTCAAATGTGGTGGGGAAGACAGGTTATGATGTTTAAAGAGAAAACATGTATGTTTTGCACATAAATATATCATACAACAGTAAAAGCCTCCATTGCAGCCAGCTTTCCTTGTCTCCATCTACATTTCTTCCCATTTTTAGCCCTGAGCTCCACCAGCTGTTCCACAGTGACATCACCTAGCTTCCCTCTGACATTATCAACTATTTTCACTAGGCACTTCTCCTGCCTTTCCACTTCACAACCAATCAAGTGAATATTTGATTATTTTTTCCTCTCTGTGCTTTATCTTTTTTGTTTCATTCTAATTAATAAGACTTAAAATTTCTAAGTTTACATTTTTATAAAGTATTGTAAAAATGGTATACTTGAAAAAAGATTATAGTTTTGAAATGAACTTGATGATATTAATCTGCATAGTCATTACATGCCTACCATCCAAATCAAATCTTCCATCACTATATATGTGTATATGGCCACCATTATGTGCCCTTTACTACCCTCCAACACCCTTCTCTGGTAACCACCATACTGTTGTCTATGTCTATAAGTCTCAGTTTTATATCCCATATATTACTGAAACCATATAGAACTTAAATTTCTAACTACTTATTTAGCTTGTAATTGCATTATCTAGGTGCACCCATTTTGTTGGAATTGCAGTATTTTGTCATTTTCATGGGTCAGTAGTATTCCATAGTATATATGTACCACATCTTCTTGATTTAATCATCCACTGAAAGACACTTTTGTTTTTCTCTATGTCTTGGCTACTGGGATAATGCTGCAATGAATACTGGGGTACATACATCTTTGCAAATAAATGACTTTAAATTATTTGGTTACATATCCAGAAAAGGGATTGTTGGGTCATATGGTAAGTCTATTCTTAATTTGTTAAACTTCCATACTGGCTGTATCAGTTTACATTCCTACCAGCAGTGAATCAAGTGTGAGATGGTATCTCATTGTACTTTTGATTTGCATCCCCCAATAGCTAGTGAAGTTTAACATCTTTTCGTATGTCTGTTCGCCATTAGTATGTCTTCTTGTGAGAGGTGTCTGTTTAGATTCTCTATTCACTTTTTTTAATTGGGTTGTTTGGTGTTGAGTTCTATGAGTTCTTTACATATTTTAGATATTAACCCCTTGTAAGAGTTATTATTTGCAAATACCTTCTCCCATTCAAATATTTGCCTTTTTGTTAGTTGTTTCTTTTGCTGTACAGAAACTTCTTAGCCTGATTTAGCTCACTTATTAATTTTTGGCTTTACTTCCCTTGTTTTTCAGATCAAATTAAAAAATGTTCTCTATAACCAAGGTCCCTACATGAGTACTTATCTTTTCTTCTGTGTAATTTATTATTTCAGGTCTTATATTTACGTCTTTGGTCCATTTTAAGTTAATTTAGTGCATGGGTGAAACAGTCATTTTCTGTCATTCTTTTGCACATTGCTATCCAATTTTTCCAGCATCATTTATTGAAAGAAGCTTTCTTTCCTCCATTGTATCTTTTGCAATTTTTTTTGTTTGCCCATAAGCACGTGTGTTTATTTCTGGACTCTCAATTTTTTCAACTGATCTTTGTTTATGTTTTTCTGCCAATGTCATACCATTTAGATTATCTTACCTTTGTAGTAAACTTGAAGTTAGTAAATGTGTTACCTTTCACTTGGTTCTTTTTTTCCCATAGGATTGTTTTGTATATTCAGGGTCTTTTGCAGCTCTACACAAATCCAATTTTTTCATTTCCTTAAAAATCACACTGTGAATTTCATGAGGACTGGATAATATCTGTATTTTGGTTTGGTTAATGTAGACATTTTAACTGTGATGTTTATTTCAACCCATGAACAAAGACTCTTTCTATATGTGTTTTCTCAATGTCTTTGTAGTCAATAACACATAGATCCTACAAATTCTCTAAATGCATTTCTAGGCCTTTTATTCTTTTTGTTGGTATTGTTAAATGAATTATTTATCCTTTTTTTTTTTAGTTCTACTTTAAGATGCAGAGATGGAGGTGAGGTAGATGAGTGCTGAAACCACATGCTTGTGCACAAAAGCTGATCTTCTGAAGAACAGAATGAAGAGTCAACAGAATCACAGCTTATACGAAGTTTGAACTCTAAGACTGCAGAGGATGTTTAAAAATGGATGGTGAGTTCTGGCCAAGATGGAGGCATAGGTGGACACATTGTGCCTCCTAGCACTACCAAAAGCAGCACAACAACAAATTAAAAAAAGAAAAAACAACCAGAAATGACAGAAAATCAAACCGTATGAAGTCCGATAACCAAGGAGTTAAAGAAACATTCATCCAGACGAGTAGGAAGGGCAGAAGTGAGCATCCAGATTGAGAGAGCTCACGACAAGGTGGCAGCTCGGCTGGCGCACCAAGTAAGGCAGCGAATGGTGGACCAGGTGAGGTGATGGTTTGCGGACTGGGTGGTCCCACATTCGCATACAGATAAACCAGGATGAACAACTAGGGAGTGAGATAGACTGCACATTCCAGGGTTACAGTAGGAGGAACTAAAGTCTCAAAGCCTCTGACTGAAAACACCTGCGGCGTTTGAGGCGGCAGCAGGGGAAACTCCCAGATGCACAGGAGAATTCATTGGAGAGACCACAAAGTCCTAGAATGTACACAAACCAACCCACCTGGGAATAGGCATCAGAAATCCCCAATCTGATTGTTGGTAGCGGAGGAAGTGATTGAAAGCCCACAGAGGGTAGAGCAAGTGGCACTGTTCTTTCTGGGCCCACTTACACACATACAGCATCACAATGCAGCAACATGGGTGTCCCACCCTGGTGAACAACTAAAGCTCTGCCCCTTACTATGTAACAGGAACAATGAAAAAACAAAAACAGCCCACATGAAAGAACAAATCAAAGCTCCAGGAAAAATACAACTAAACGATGAAGAGATAGCCAACCTACCAAATGCAGAGTTCACAACAGTGGTAACAGGATGCTCACAGAATTGGTTGAATATGGTTGCCAATTAGAGGACAAAGAACAGGCAATGAAAAGGGAAATAAAGGAAAATATATGGGGAAGCAACAGTGATGGAAAGGAATCCAAGACTGAAATCAATGGTTTGGAGGAAAAGGAAGAAAGAAACATTCAACCAGAAAATAAAGAAATAAGAATTTAAAAAAATGAGGACAGGCTGAGGAGCCTCCAGGGTATCTTTTAAACATTCCAATATACAAATCATAGTGGTCTTGAAGGAGAAGAAGAAGAGCAAGAAATTGAAAACTTATTTGAAAACTAATAAAGGAGAACTTTCCCAATCCGGCAAAGGAAATAAACTTTCAGGAAGTCCAGGAAGCTCAGAGTCCCAAAGAAGTTGGACTCTAGGAGGAACACACCAAGGCACATCATCATTACATTAGCCAAGATTAAAGGTAAAGAAAGAATCTTAAAAGCAGCAAAAGCAAAGGAGACAGTTACCTACAAAATAGTTCCCATTAGACTATCACTGATATCTCAAAAGAGACCTTACAGGCAAGAAGGGGCTGGAAAAAAGTATTCAAAGTCATGAAAGGCAAGGACCTACCTCCAAGATTACTCTGTCCAGCGAAGCTGTATCATTTAGAATGGAAGGGCAGATAAAGTATTTCCCAGATTAGGTGAAGTTTAAAGTTCATCATCACCCAGCCCTTATTATAGGAAATGTTACAGGAACCTATCTAAGAAAAAGAAGATAAAAAATATGAACAGTAAAATGACAAAAACTCACAGCTATTAACAACCAAACCTGAAAAAAAAAAAAACCGAATAAACCCAAACTAAGCAAACAACTAGAACAGGAACAAAATCACAGAATTGGAGGTCACATGGAGGGTTATCAACAATGGAGGGGGAGGGGGAAAGATGGGGAGAAGGTACACAGAGTAAGTAGCATAAACTGTAGGCAGAAAACAGAGGGAGTTTAAGAATAGTATAGGAAACGGAGAAGGTAAAGAATTTATAGGACCCATGGACATGAACTAAAGGGGGTGAATGTGGGTGGGAAGAGGTGTGCAAAGCAGAGGGGATGAAGGGGAAAAATGAGGGAACTGTAATAGCATAATCAATAAAATGTATTAAAAATATGGTTAAGTACAAAAATAAAAAATAAAAATGGATAGTACGGAGCCTTTGTAGGCTGATGGGAAGGTTCACCAGCCCTGCACAGGGGACTACGGTTGCTACAGTACCTGGGCCCTGTGCCACGTAGCAAGGCTACCACAGAAACTTTGGAAGACAGCCAGGTCAGCAATTGTCATTAAATTTTTGACCCAGCTGATTTTTAGTTTGTTCTCCACATATTTACGGATTTATTTGATTTCAACTTTAAATCACTGTGGGAGGTATATATCTTGTTATAATTTTAATGTTAAATTAAGTCATTTTGTGTCCCAATATATGGCTTTCAGACTGTTCCATGTGCACTAGAAACAATGTTTAATCTAGTGTCCCGGGATGAAAGGCTTTGTAATTGTCAATTGTTCCTATTTGGTTTAATGTGTTGCTTAAGCCTAATATTTTATTGATTTCTGTTTGGATAACATACCATAGCTGTAAATAGGGTACTTAAGTTTCCTACTACGATTGTATTTTTGTCCTTTTTTCCTTTTGGTTCTATTACTAGTTGCTTTATATATTTTGGTGCTCCCTTACTGGGTGCATATATACTGAAAAGTATCGTGTCTTCTCTATGTACTCTTTAGTTTTTTATTTTAAAATATCTATCTTTGCCTCTTGTTACCTTTGTTATCTTGAAATCTATGTTAGATATAAGTATGGCTACATTTGCTTTTCCCTGGATGCCATTTGCCTGGAGGATCATTTCCCATCTTTCCACTTTTGAGTCTATGTCTTTGCAGCTCAAATGGGTCCCCCAAAGGCAATGTATGGTTGGGAGGTTTTTCTTTTGTTTCTTCATTTTAATTGTTGACCCTATTACAGACATTCACATTTCCCCAAGTTTTGCTCACCTCCTCTGAGCCATCACCCCCTTCCCTCTGGCCATGACACTGTGCCTGGGTCTATGGGTTATGCGTATACGTTTAATGGCTAATCATTTCATTTTTATTCAGACTCCTATTCCCCCAATGTAACAGCTCTCAACATGATCCATGTGTCTATGCTTCTGTTTCTATTTTCTCCCCTAGTTTATCTGGCTCATTATATTCTACATGTAAGTGAGATCATATGGCATTTATCTTTCTCTGACTGGCTTATTTCACTCAGCACAACAATCTCCAGGTCTATCCATGCTGTTACGGAAGGTAAGAGTTCCTTCTTTTTTAAGGCTGCATTGCGTAAATACACCACAACTGTTTTTATCCACTCATCTATTGATGGTTATTTGGCTATTGTAAATAGCAATGCAATGAACATAGATATTTAACAGAACTGTACACCTAAAACATACATAATTTTATTAATCAATGTCACCTCAATAAAGTCAATAAACAATTTTAAAAGAATAAAAAGAAACATCTGAAAATGGGCAAGTGGAAGGCAGTCAGAGAGGTGGGTAGGGAAAACACTGAGAAGGTGCCAGGGATGTAGCTCAGACCTCACAACCTAAAGCTCACAGGAGGTCTCAGTTCAGAGAGGGGAGAAATCAGGGTGCCACTGACACTTTCTTCATCTGGAAGGAGGAGAGACATACCATAACCTTTCCCTGCAGTAGTGGGCAGTACTAGCTGCTACAGAGACCAGTGACCAATCAGGGAGAAAACACAGGAGGGTGACAACATTTGCTTGGCAATCACCTTTGCAGACAGAAAAACAAAGCCACAGGGCATGTTTTATCTCTCCTCACCTTCCCAGTGCTTGCAGCAGGCCCCAGAAGAAGTTGTAGTAGTGAGTGTCAGGTTGCAGAGTCTGCAAAACCAGAAAGAGGCACTAAAGAAACACTTTTCCCCTGAGCAATAATCACACTCTATGACTAATATTAGAGTTAGGTAGAGATACAGAGGGGAGGCCACTGTCGTTGACTAGTAACCATTACTGGGAAAACAAAGTAATGAAAGCAGCAACCAGCCTTCCCCAGCTCATCTCAACCCCACCACTGCCAGCAGCATCTGCCTGCAGTGAACAGCCCTAAGATTTCTCATTTGAAACCCTGTATCTCACCATACTCACCCACAGAAGTTCTGACCTGGAACTAAGGGGACACGAACATAAAGGAGACACCCACATCACCAAAGAACCAAAGGACGTTTTTACCACCTGAAGAGATCTGATGGCCAGAGCAGACAAGAGAACCAAAAAGCATGGGCTTCAGCACCACTTACTAGAAAAGAATAGAAATGTTTCTTTTTATCTATCAACTACATAAGTGCTACAAATAGAGAAAAAAATCCATCAAATGCCATGAATAGCCAATGTAATGAGGCAGCTCAGAGAGAAAATAAGTACAAACATATTGGAAATGTGAGATAAATAACAAGAGTTAAAGAGGCAGTTCTGAAAAACACCCCAATACATACAAGAAAACACAGATAGGCAATTTAATGAAATAAAAATAAAATCAGTAATACTAAGGCAGAAAACTGTACTTGAACAATAAAAAAATGTAACCCCCCCAAAAAATAAAATCAATAAATTAGATAACTACTTTATCAAAGAGATGGATACTTAAAAACAGAACCAAACAGAAATTCTGGAGCTGGATAACTCAATAAATGAGCTAAAGAACAATTCATAAGCTTAGGCAATAGAGTTGGCCAAGTTTAAGAAATAACTGCTGATACTGAAATGATGCAGAGGAGATAAAAAGAGTTTGAGCATTAAAAAAAATAACTGTATGAGAACTATCTGACATCATCAGAAAGAGCAAAATAAGAATAATAGGCACCAGAACAAGAAAAAAGCAAGAAGGGAACAAAGAGCCTATTCAACTAAATACAACAGTTGATGAGAATTTCCCAAATCAATGAAAAGGTATATATCCTTACATCAAATAGCGAACAGGTCACCTAATTATCTCAATTCATAAAGGCCTTCTTTGGGCAGAGTTGAATTGTAAGTCTGAAGTTTGTGGTTATGGAAAGATAGCTGAAATAACAGGTGCAGGGATCCATGTGCCACATCCCTCTCCCACACTGTAGACACCTTCTTTTGGGTGAAACACTCCTTTCTAAAGGGCATTATCCTAGAACAGGCCCACCCTCTGGAAACCCTCTTGTACCACATCCTGACTTTATGCCTTGGTGAGGAGTCAGCTGCCTTGGCTAGGCTGTAGAAATCTGAGCAGACTCAGGAGTTTTCAGTTTCTAAGTTTTGTAGATTTGGGGAAGGAATCATTTCTTCCACATTCCCTTGAACATGACTGGTACTTCTACCTCCTGGAAGATCTGCTAGACACACCCTCCAGCCTCTAGCTTCAGCAACCACACCCACCAAAATGCTACCAGTCTGGCATGCTAACGTTGGGAAAAATCCTGGACAGATCCAGTGGTGTGGCTCTGTGGTGAGGACCACACACCTTGCATTCTCTAAAGCCTGACTGGCACCTCCCACTCACAGGAGATCCACTAGCTCTATCCTTCCAACTCCTGGCATTCCCACCTTGCAGTGCTCCATCTCCTCCTATCAGAATGTAAGACAGATTGGGTTGCATGGTTCTAAAGCAAGGGCCAATTTTTTTCCATGCATACCCTAGGACTAGAACCTTCCCTTCATACAGCCAAATCTTGGTCTATCTGGGACTAATCAACTCTGCTGGCTTCATCCTGATGATTCTTGAAGACAGCTACCCCAACACAAAGTACTGGAGCACCCAGAAAGTGATGACTAGACTTGGTGTAACTGGACACATGTGCTGAGGGTCTTACACCCAGCAGTGGCACCAAGTTTAAATGTTAACAGTTTGATGAACACCCCTTGCTCTGACCTTTTAACTCACTGAGAACCTTCCTCATGCAATCTGAATACCAATGGAAGTGCTTTCACTTTACTGTGGGGATACAAGACAGGTACAACATCCACAAATCAGTATATGTGATACACCACATAAACAAATGATGATAAAAGGATCATATAAACAGATGGAGAAAAATCATTTAATCAAACCCAGTACCCATTTGTAATAAAAACTCAGTGAGGTAGGAATAAAGGGAACATACCTCAACATAATTAAGGGCACATATGACAAACACAGAGTCAACATCATCTTCCGGGGGACAGAAAGTGCATGTGTTTTCTTTAAGGTTGGAAACAAGGCAGTGATGTCCATTTTCACCACTCGAATTTATTCAAGACAGTACTGAAAGTCCTCACCACAGCAATTAGAGAAGAACAAGAAATAAAAGGCATCCAAATTGAAAAGGAAGTAAATCTGTCATTATTTATAATCACATAATACTGTATATAGAGTACCCTAAAAGTCCACAAAAAACCTATGAGACTGGTAAATCAATTCAGTAAAGTAGCAGGATACAAAATAAATATTGAGAAATCAGCTGCATTTTAATACACCAGTAATGAACCATCAAAAATGGAAACTAAGAAAACAATGTTATTCACAAGCTCTCAAAAAAAAAAAGAGAGAGAAAACTGCCTAGAAACTTAGGAATAAATTCATCCAAGGATGTAAAAGACCTGTACTTGCAAAATTATAACATGCTGAAGAAAAAAATGAAGATACAAATAAATGCAAGCACATAACATGTTTGTGGACAGAAAGAATTAACATCATTAACATGTAACTCCTAACTACCCTAAGCAATCTATGGATTCAATGCAACTTCTATCAAGATATCAAGGTGTATTTCACAGAACTCAAATAAACATTCTAAAAGTCTATGGAGCATCTAAGACCACATACAGCAACAGCGATCTTGAAAAAAAGCAAAGCTGGAGAAATCATGTAACTTGATGTCAAACTAAACTACAAAGCTGAAATAATCAAAACAACATGGTACTGGCATTAAAAACATTCATACATATCAATAAAACAGAGAGTCCAGAAATAAACTCACACCTTTATCTGTCAATTAACATTTTACAAAAGAGGCAAAAACATACAATAAAGATTGTCTACTCAGTAAGTGGTGTTGGAAATACTGGACAGATAGTGCAAAACAAATGAAACTAGACTATCTCTACTTGTATCATACACAAGAATAAACTCAAAACTTATTAAAGACTTCAATGTCATACTCAAAACCCTACATATTCTAGAAGAGAACATAGGCACTACAACTTCATTTATTTCTCAGCAGTACTTTAGTTTGTTTTATATGTCTCCAAAGAACAAGAGAAATAAAATAAAAAATAAACAAAAGGACTAACTCTAACTAAAACATTCTGCACAACAAAGAAACAATCAACAAATGGAAAGACATGCTGAATGGAGAACATATTCATCAACACATTTGATAAGGGTTTAATATCCAAAATTTATAAAACACCAATAAAAATAACCCATTTTTTTCAATGGGCTAAGGGCCTTAATAAACCCTTCTCAAAAGAGGGTATATAGATGGCCAATAAACATTAAGAAAAGATATTCAACATCACTAGTCATCAGAGAAAAAATGCAGGTTAATACCACAATGAGGTATCATAGTATTTGGCAGAACAGCGTTCATCAGTAAATCAACAAGTGTGGGCAAAGATGTGGAATAAGGGGAACACTCATACACCATTTGTGGGAATACAGATTGATGCATCCACTGGAAGTCAACATGGAGGCAACTCAACACATTAAAAATAAAACTGCTGCCCTGGCTGGTGTAGCTCAGTGGATTGAGCGTGGGCCTGCAAACCAAAGGATTGAGGTTCAATTCCCAGTCAGGGCACATGCCTGGGTTGCAGGCCAGTTCCCAGCAGGGGACACATGAGAAGCAACCACACATTGATATTTCCCTCTCTCCTTCCCTTAGCCTCTAAAGATAAATAAATAAAATTTTTAAAAAATCATTTTAAAAAAATAAAATAAAACTGCTTTATAAATTCCCAATCTGAAAGTTTATCTGAAGAAAAAAAAAACTCTTAATTCAAAATATATGCACCCCTATGTTTACTGCAGTGTTACTGTAACTGCCAAGTTTTACAGACAGCCCAAGTTTTGGAGACAGACCAAGTGCTGTCAGGAGATGAGTGGATTAACAACGGGATACTGAGCCATAAAAAAGAAATCTTACCCATTAATATATAGCATGGATGGACCTGGAGGGCATTTTCCTAAGTGAAATAAATCAAGAACCATAGGATTTCATTCACACGTAGATTTTAATGAACAAAATGAACTAACAAACAAAATAGTGACAGACACATAGAGAAAAGGCTCCCAGCTGTTAGGGATGAGGGGGCTAAATTGGAGAGTGAAGGAATTGAGCCAAAAAATGAAGAGAAATTCATGGACAATGCTGGGAGTGGAAAGGCTAGAGGAGATTAAAGGGAATATAGGGGGATAAATGGTGATGGACAGAGACTTGACTTGGGGTGGTGAATACACACTACAATATACAAATGATGTGTTACAGAATCATACACTTGAAATTGATATAATTTTGTTCATCAATATCACTGCAATAAATTCAATAAAAAGTAAATCTGAGTACATTTTAAAAACTTCTACCCTGAATTTCCATAGTTAACTACTAACATTTTCCCATGTGATTTTGACAACTTCATGCATGCAATAGGCACACATAGATTTTTGATGTAAATAGTAAATTTGGAATTAAATCCCTCTCATTGAGAATACTTGAGACACATTTCTGTATCAATTATATATAGCTCTACTTATCTACCTTAATGCCCACAAAAGGGTGCAGATATGACACCCTAAAGCATCATATGTTCTTTGTGTTCCAGATGAAATGATGTTAGGAGCAAATGTTTAAACCAATCTAGTTATGTTTCTTGTCGGCAAAGTGGACACAGTAAGTCCTAAATACCTAACAAGATAGTCATGATGATTACTACATAGAAAGAGACTGAATGGCTAACAAAGTACTTTGAAACTCAATGTGCTGTGCAAATGTGCAAGATTGGTACTGTTGGAGGAAGGACCACCAGCTATATTAATAGCTTCTCTTACCATCACATACAAATAAACAATCTTTCCCCATTATTGAGAACATCTGTTGAGTTCTTACTTTGCCAGACATTTTTCTAAAATACCTTTAATCACTTCAACAACTGTATGAGATAGTCTATTGTTATTGTCATCATTCCACTGATAAGAGTAACATAGGTAGGAAACAGTGGCCTTCTTAACTGCACCAAGCTCTGTGCTAATTCATTCAAGGACTATTTATTTATTTTGCTATGATTCAGTTATATAGGCTGTGTGACTTGAAAAGGCAGATTAGGAGTGTGATTGTGTGCTTTAGGAAAAGAACTGAATACTACAACATTAAAAATTAACTAATAAGAGACACTTCGGTCAAGATGGAGGCACAGGTAAACATGGCTCATTTCCACATACAACCAACCACAGCATAAATTACAAGCAAATCACAAAATAACCATCACCCAGAATCAACAGAAAATCAAGCTGGTAAGGTGAGGTTGGTGAGAGCAGAGCCCTCTTCCCACTATACACAGGTGAAACACTTAGCCATTCTTCTGAGGAACAGAGTGAACAGCCAACAGAATGCCAGCTCATATGAAGTTTGGAGGCCAAAATTATAGAAGACATTGAAAAACAGACAGTAAGGAGATTGCATGGTGACGGTAAGGGCCCTGGGACCAGAGTGGGGACCAAGGCTGCTTCAGTGCCTGTTCCACCACCAGTCACAAGATCCTTGGAGGGGAGCCAAATCAGTAGCTCCCTCTCCTACCAAACAGGGAAGGTAGAGTAGCACCAGGATCTAAACCTGTATGCTTGAAGAGACTGAGGGGAATAAAGGCAAAGTGGGAGATGAACAGAGGCAGTGGTCACCTGCTAGGACTGTGAATGCTGGCAAGGTCATTGCCAGAGAAATTGGGGAGCAGGGTGACACCTGGAGAAGGGAGAACAATTGGGCTATAATGGACCCTGACCTGGGTAGTTCTCCATCTGGTTAAAAAGTTGGGTTGTATGAAAAGCCTTGTGCTCTTAATAACAGTGGACTTAAGAGGACTTTACTAAAAAAAAAAAAAAAAAGCTCATAGTTGCTATTTAAGGAACTCTCCCACCACTGCTGCTGCTCGCCACATCTGGCTTGAGAAGAGGAAGGAGGTGCCCCACAGGGACCATTCAGAGGGTAGCAGGGCTCAGGGAAAACTTAACTTGGTGTGAGAGCTAAACTACCCAAAAGAGACTTTGGGAGTGCACAGCACCGAGGTGAGCAAAGAAGGAGAAGGTGGTGTGTGAGCTGCCCCAATTAGTGCACCTCATGTGTATTACAGGGGCCAGCCTGGTGCAGATGGACCATGGGGGCCCAGCAGTGCATGGACCTGGGCTGAAGGTTGGACAACTGTGAATATAGCAGCCCAGACCAGACCACATTCTCACAAAACCATATGAAGGGAGAAAAGCAAAGCCTGCAGCACCAAGAAAAGCAGAACTCGTGTGGTGGGTTTAAAGTCAGCAAGATGCTTCCCGACCCCCTGCAAGTGAGAAAATAAGACTTGGAAGGTCCAGAGACAGATCCAAAGAAACACAAGGCTAACCCCAACAACTCAGAAACTGAGACAAATTTCACTGTGCTATTCCAGAGAACTTCCATTTGTTTTCTTCATTTTGTTTGTTTAATTGTATTGTTCGGCTGGTTTCCTAGTTCTCTCATATTTTATTTTAATTTTCCTTCTTTTACTTCACTTGTGTTCCAATATCACACTACTCTTGGTCATGTACTTTCTATTATTGTTATTAAGATCACATATATTTCTTGTAGTATTATTGTTGTTCCAGTACTATTGTAAATAATTGTTCCATGTAACTGTAATACTACGCAGCACCACTCCCTGGTATTATGCCTATTTCACCATCTTCTCAGTTTTATTACTGTTCTGGTGAACCCTAATGTCTCACACACTACGTCTATTTTCTGTCCTTTACTCTCACTATATATCCTTGGCACAAGGGGTCTCATTTCTGGATTCAGCTCATACTCCTTCCCTGCTCTAACAAGAGTCTTATCTCTTTTTCACCTTTTATAAAAAATGGCAAGTTGGGTGAAATATCACAGTTAACACTACACTTATCCAAAGGATCTCCTATGTCTTCTCTACATATTGGTACTTTAAATCCCACAGAATATTCTCCTGCTGTCCTTCTCCGTGAACCTGATTATATGTAAGAGTAGGTGGGAACTGTGAAGACCAATATACCTTCTGAAAAAGACCACCTATGAACAAAGGAACCACCAACAGTAAAAGTCCCAAGTTCAACAACAGAGCCCACACACAAAAAAGAAAGGGCAATCCTAGAATATTCAGACAAGGAGATCAAAGAGATCATACCACTGAACCTCACAGAATTCCTACCACAGAAGTTCACCCCACAAAGACAGCTAGCTGAGCAAAACATCGGAAAGTGCAGAAACAAACAAGAAGAGTCACCGAAAAGGGGGAGACAAAAAAGAACCTGCACTTGAAAGGAATGGAAGAGACTTCCGGCCAATATGGAGGTGCAGGTAGATACATTGTGCCTCCTTGCACAAGCAAAATAAGGTCAGCAACAATTTAGACACAAGATAACAACCAGATCTGACAGAAAATTGTACTGTATGGAAGTTGGACAACCAAGGAGTTAAAATATACACATTCATCCAGACCAGTAGGAGGGGCGGAGTCAGGCAGCCAGATGGAGAGGGGTCACAGCACAGTAAGCAGTAGCACCGGGCACAAGACCTCAGAGGGCAAACCCTGGGCACACAGACGGCTGGCAGACCCAGCAAGGCACTGACTGTGAGGAGTGGCACTGAGCACAAGGCGCCTGCCTGTCCAGGCGATCTCACATTCAGGCACAGATAAACCAGGCGAAACTGGACAGTGAGACAGATAGCGCAACCCAGGGTCTCAGTGCCGGGAAATAGAACCTCGGGACACTGACTGAAAACACCTGTTGCGGTTAAGACACAGGGAGAGAATCCCAGCCTCACAGAAGAGTGCCCTGGAGAGACCCACAGGATGCTAGAACGTACACAAGCCCACCCACACAGGAATTAGCATTAGAAAGGCCCAGTTAGCTTGGGGGAAGCCTCAGAAAGGACAGAAATCTGACAGAGAGAGGAAAAAGCGCCACTGTTCACTCACGGACCCCCCGTCCCCACATACAGCATTACAACCCAGTAACTGGGTTGTCCCACCCTGGTGAACACCTAAGGCCCCGCCCCTCACTACAACAGGTATGACCAGATTAAAAAAAAAAAGGCTCAAATGGAAGTACAAATGAAAGCCTCAGAACCACTACTTTTAAGCAACCAAGAGATAGCCAACCTATCAGATGCACAGTTCAAAGCAGTGGTGATCGGGATGCGCACAGTATTGGTTGAATTTGGTTGCAAATTAGATGAAAAAATGAAAGCTATAATAAGAGAAAAGAAGGAAAATGCACAGGAAACCAATAGTGATGGGAAGGAAACTGGGACTCACATCAATGGAGTGGACCAGAAGGAAGAAAGAAACAACCAAACAGAAAAGAATGAAGAAATAAGAATTCAAAAAAATGAGGAGAA
>JAPYXV010000017.1:391762-415081 GCA_028533065.1 Trachops cirrhosus | reverse complement strand
GAATAAGTAGCATGGATGGCAGGTAGAAAATAGGCAGGGGGAGGGTAAGGATAGTATAGGATATGTAGAAGCTAAAGATCTTATGACACATGGACATGCGCTAAAGGGGGGGAATATGGGTGGGAGAGGGTGTTCAGGGTGGAAGGGAGTGAAGGGGGGATAATATGACAACTATAATAGCATAATGAATAAAATATATTAAGAAAAAAAAAGGAATGGAAAACTTCCACTAAAAGAGCTAAACCAATGGAGGTAAACAAACTATCAAATATAGAATTCAAAAGAATGGTTATAAGGATGCTCATGGAAGTCAAAGACAACTACAAGGAACTGAATGAGAACTACAAGAGTATGGAAAAAGAGAAAGAAACTATAAACAAAAAGGAAAAATACAATTTCTGAAATAATAAACACACTAGAAGGAATTATAAGCAGGCTGTGTAAACCATTGAATTAGTAAGCTGGAAGACAAGGTGGAAAGAAACACCAAGGTAGAGCAGCTGCACGAAATAATACTCAAAAAATATGAAGATCGCTTAAGGGAACTCCAAGATAACACGAAACACAACAACATTCAAATCACAGGAATACCAGAAGGAGAAGAAAAGGAGTAAGGCATAGAAACCATGTTTGAAAGAATAACCACAGAAAACTTTCCAAACCTGGAAAGGGAAAATAAAACACCAAGATCAGGAGGCACAGAGAGTCCCAATCAAGATGAACCCAAAAACACCTACTCTGAAAAATACCATAATTAAAATGCCAAGTTTTAAAGCAAAGAAAGACCTTAAAACAAGGGAAAAACAAGAAGTAACATACAAAGGGACTCTCATAAGGCTAGCAGCAGATTTCTCAACAGAAAACCTCTAATCCAGAAGAGAATGGCAAGAAATATTCCAAGTAATGAAAACAAAGGCCTGCAACCAAGACTACTCTAACCAGCAAGACTCTCAATTAAAACGGAAGGTTCAACAAGGAGTCTCCAGGAAAAAAGAAGGCTAAAAGAATACATTTCCACCAAACCAGCAGTGCAAGATATGCTAAAGGGGACTAGGATAAGAAGAGGAAGAAAAAGAAAAAGAGAGGAACACAGGTACAAAGAAGGAAAAATTAATAAATATCTATCATTAATAACAAATGTTAATGGGTTAAATGCTCTAATCAAAAGACACAGAATAGCTGAATGGATAACAAAACATGACCACAACACATACTGCCTACAACACACCCACCTCAGAAGAAAAGACCACACAGACTAACAATGAAGGGTTGGAAAAAATCTTTCAAGCAATGGACAGGAAAAAAAAAGCCAGGGTAGCATTACTCCTATCAGACAAAACAGATTTCAAAATAAGGGAGATAAAAAGAGACCCAGAAGGTCACTTCATAATACACAAGGGGAGAATCCATCAAGGAGACATAAACATTGTCAATATATATGCACCCAACATAGGAGCACCCAAATACATAAGGAAGATGTTGAGAAACTTTAAGAAAGATTCTTACAGCAACACAATTATAGTGGGGGATTTTAACAACCCACTGTTAAACATGGATAGATCTTCCAAACAAAGTATCAACAAAGACACTGTGGAAATGAACCATGTCCTAGATCAAATGGACTTAACTGATATATACAGAGCCCTTCATCCCAAAGAAGCAAAATACACAGTCTTTTCAAATATACATGGAACATTTTCAAAGACACATCACATGATAGGACACAAAAGAAGCCTCAACTAATTCAAAATTTGGAATCATATCAAGCATTTTCTCTGACCATATGGGACTGAAACTTTATACCAACTCAAGGAAAACACTCAAATTCATGGAGATTGAATAGTATGCTATTTAACAATGAGTGGGTCAAGAATGAGATGAAGGAAAAAAATCAAAAAGTTTCCGGAAACAAATGAAAATGAATTCACAACAACCCAAAACTTATTGGACACAGCAAAGGCAGTCGTGTGAGGGAAGTTCATAGAGATACAGGCCTACCTAAGAAAGACAGAAACATTTCAAACAAACAACCTAAATCTACATGTACAGGAACTAGAGGAACAACAACAAAGGGCCCAAAGCAAGTTGAAGGAAGGAAACAAAAAAATCAGAGCAGAATTGAACAACACAGAAACTAAAAGCACAATTCTAAGGACCAATGAATCCAGGAGCTGGTTCTTTGAAAAGATAAAATCAACAAACCTTTAAAAGCAGGTTCTTCAAGAAAGAACGAGGACTCAAACAATCAGAAATGAAAGAGAAGAGATTACAACTGATACTACAGAAATACAAAGGAGTCTAAGAAATTACTATGAAGAATTGTATGCCAAGAAATTTTAAAACCTAGGTGAAATGGACAAAATTTCTAGAAACACACAATCTTTGAAGACTGAATGAAGAAACAGAAAGCCTGAACAGACCAATAGCAGCTGACAAAATCAAGGCAATAATCCAAAACCTCCCAGCGCCCTAAAGCTCTAGACTGGACAGTTTCACAGGAGAATTCTACAAAACATTTAAGGAAGAGCTAACCCCTATCCTTCTCAGCTTGTTACAAAAATCCAAGATTGGGGAAGACCCCCAAACTCTTACTGTGAGACCAGTGTCATCCTTATCCCAGAACCAGATAAAGATACAACAAAGAAACAAATCTATAGGGCAATATCACTGATGAACATAGACACTAAAATCCTCAACACAATATTGGCAAATCACATCCAGCAATACTTTAAAAAGAACATAGATCATTACCAAGCGGGATACATCCCAAAGATGCAAGAATGTACAGTAGCCACGAATCAATAAACATATTACATCACATAAACAAAAGCAAAGATAAAAATCACATGATCATATCAACATAGGCAGAAAAAGCATTTGATAAGGTACAACACCCATTTATGATAAAAACACTCAGCAAAGTGGGAGTGGAGAGAGCATTCCTCAACATAATAAAGGCCAGATATGAGAGCCCTACAGCAAACATCATACTCAATGGGCAAAAACTAAAAGCTTTCCAACTAAGATCAAGAACAAAACAAGGATGTCTACCAACTTTTACCACTTCTATTCAACACAGTATTGGAAATCCTAGCCACACCAATCAGACAAGAAAAAGAAAGAAAAGGCATCCAAATTGTAATGGAAGAAGTGAAACTGCCACTATTTGTGATAGTGTACATAAAATACTCTACAGACTCCAACAAAACCTACTTGACTTAATAAGTGAATTTGGCAAAACAGTGGGACACAGAGTCAATATTAAAAAACTGAAGGCATTTTTATACCAACAAAGAAATATTGGAATCAGAAATCAGGGAAAATATCCCATTCACTATAGCAACAAGCAAAATAAGATACCTAGAAATAAACCTTACCAAAAGGGGTAGAAGACCTGTACTCAGACAACTACACAACACTGAAGAAAGGAATTAAGGAAGACACAAACAGATGGAAGATTACAGTGTGTTCATGGATTGAAAGAATTAACATCATAAAATGTCCATACTACAAAAAGGAATTTATAGACTCAACACAATCCCGATTAAAATACCCATGTCATATATTAACAATATAGAATATTTCAAAAATTTATATGGAACCATAAAAGACCCCAAATAACAAGAAGTATGAGGATCACAATACCTGATATCAAACTGTATTAGAAGTGCACTGTATTCAAAACAGTAGGCACTATCATAAAAGAGACACAAAGATCAACAGAATACGGAGCACAGAAATGCACCCATGTCTCTACGGTCAATTAATATTTGACAAAAGGGGGGAAAGCATAAAATGCAGTAAAAATAGCCTCTTCATCAAAGGGTGTTGGGAGATCTGGACAGCTACATTCAAAACAATAACTCGACCACCAACTTACACCATACACAAAAATAAATTCAAGATGTAGAAAAGAGTAAAATGTAAGTCACAACACCGTAAAAGTCCTAGAAGACAACATAGGCAGGAAAATCTCAGATATTTCACACAGCAATATCTTTCCCCATATATTCCATACAGCAAGGGACATAAAGGAAAGAATAAACAAATGGGACTTCATCAAATTAAAAAGCTTCTGCATGGCTAAAGAAAACATCAGTAAAACTAAAAGGTAACCCACCATAGGGGAAAAAATATTTGCCAGTGAAACCTCAGAGAAGTATGTGATCTTCAAAATATATGAACAACATGACTCCACTCCAGGAATTTCAAATTAAGAAGTAGGCAAACACTTGAACTGTCACTTCTCCAAGGACAACATAGAGAGGGCCCAGAGATATATGAAAGGATTGATGCTCAGCATCACTAGCCATCAGAGAGATGCAAATGACAATCACAATGACATATCACTTCATACCAGTCAGAATGGTCTTCATAAACAAAGCAAGAAACAGTTTTTAGCAAGGATATGGAGGAAAGGGAACCCGAGTACACTGTGGTAGAAATGCAGCCTCTATAGAAAAAGAGCATAGAATTTCCTCAAAACAGTAAAAATGGAACTGCCTGTTGACCCAGAAACTCCACTGCTGGAAATATACCATTAGAATCACCAGACACCAATCCAAAAGAACCTATGCACTGCAATGTGCATAGCAACACAAGTTACAATAGCCAAGTTTTAGAAGCACCCTAAGTGCCCATCAGTAAATGAATGGATAAAAAACTGTGGTACATTTACACAATGTAATACTATGCAGCAGAAAGAAAGAAAGAAGGAGCTCATACCCTTTTTGACAGCGAAGACGAAACTATAAAGCATTATGCTAAGTAAAATAATCCAGGTGGTGAAAGACAAATAACAATGATCTCACCTATAAATGGAACCTTAGCAACAAAACAAAACACAGAGCAAAACAGAACCAGAGTCACTAAAATAAAGAACAAACTAACAATAACTGTCGGACAGGGATAGTGAGGGGAACGAAAGGGAATGTTTGTCAAGGAACACCTGTAAGGGACCCACAGACAAAGAGAAAGGGGTGTGGAACTGAGGTTTAGAGGTGGGGGTGGGTGCAATGTGCGAGAGTCATGGGGGAAAACGGCAACAACAGTACTTGAAAAAGAATTAAAAAAATAAAATATTAATAAAGTAATGTAGCAAGGAAAATAAAATTAACTGGTATCAACAAAACAAAGAAACAAGTAAAATATAACAAAAGACACTGAAATAGAGTTGTCAGTGACCAGAGGGGAGAGGGGAGGGAATTTCAGGGAGAAGGGAAGGGTTTACAGGAACAAATATAGAGGACACATGGACAAAACTAGGGGGGTTGGAAATGGGAGGGAGGAGGGGAGGAATGGGTGGGTGGGCTGGAATGGGAATAAAGGATAGAAACTGTACTGAATAAACTAAAATAAAAAATTTTAAAAAAATAAAAAATAAAAATAAAATAAAATTAACTGGTATCAAATACACTGAACATTGATTTACATAAAAATATTCTAACTTTTATTTTTGTATGTTAATCTCAAGTACACATTTACAATAGTGTCATACTTTTCTGTATGAATTTAAGTATTTTACAATGTGTACAGAGGAAGACATATAATATTTAATAGGCTACTTCTATATAACAATAAGTTATGTTCTTGTATAAATCTGGACCTCTTTAAAACATTAAACAGAAACATCCACATTCTTAGCTTTGCTAATCAAATTGTTTTAAGAAATAAAATAACCTACAACTAGTATCAGTACATAACAGTAAGAACAATTACATTTTTTTTGTTAAAGGCTTTATATTCACTAGACCAAATACTTAAATACCTTTTAAAGGTTTCAATACTGTGCTAAAAACAAAACAAAGCATTGTGTATGAATTCAGATTGTGAGAAAATAAAGTATGTAATATGTTTTGTTAAGTGTATTTTAAAAAATATAAATAGCTATTTTGTTTTAAATGTAAACTTTCATTTAAACATTTCCTTCTATATTACTTCAGAAAAACAATTTCTTCAGAGATTTTTAAAAAATTATCACACACAAAAATAAGAGTTTTCAAGAACAGGACCATGGATGAACACTAAAAATGGGATATATGAGCCAAAAGGGCTTAAGAGGTACCAAAATCCTTTCTGTGGCTTTGGCTGGCTTTAGGTTTAAATTACTATGTGTCTAAAACATCTGATTTGGAACTAAATTAATCTAGCCTTCGTGAGTTCTCTAAACTCCCAAATAATTAGATTTCTTGCTCTACAAATATAACTTCTGAATATGAATATTAGTGGCACAAAGAAAGGCAAATGGTAAACACATTATAGCAGGAGTAGATGGCAGCACCTTAATAGTTACACTATAGCTATCAGAGGGAATAAAAATTTCAAATCTCCTTAAGTGCCCTAGCCAATTTAAGTAACCTAAAAAATTTCATTAACAAAACCCAATACTGTTGGAATTAATTTTCCATCTGCATTTATGACTCACTATTTATGTTAACTTTCAAATAAAAAGAAAAACTGTGAAAGACTTGGTGATTCCAAATAAAGTCTCACATTTTTCAGTAGGTACAATGTATCTTTATCTTATCTTCTAAAAAAATTAAGTTCTGTGTTAAATCTTTTCAACTCTGCTAACTGCTGAAAAAGCAGAATGAATCTGTCAAGTATAACTTATGTCAATTCTCTGGTACATGAAGTCACTGCTTCTTTAAGTACACTCTACTTTGTAAAAAGATGTATCTTTTCCAGACTTCTTATTGAGAAACAAGAGATTAATGTCTGGATAGTCATTAGCCTTTCAAAACCAATAATGAAGATATGACACTGAAATTGTTACGAACACATTTTATGTAGAAATAATTTCTTTTCCAATTACCAAAGATATTCAAAATAAAAGATTACTTTTAGTCTTTAAAAATATGAGTGTCTTTCTTTCTGAAGCTACACTCGAATTTTAGTCTCTCTGAATAGAAAGTATGCAAAAACGATTTTTCTTATATCCCTGGATCTTCCCATTTACTGTATATTTAATATTTTTCACTACTGCCAAACCGGCATTGTGTATATATATGTAAAATAAGCAACACAGAAGCACATATTAAATTTAGGGTTCATTTTCACATCCAGTTGCAAAAAATCCTATGACCACAATTTATCTCAAAAAGATTTCAAACCTCAGTTCACAGGAAGTCTCATTTGCAGAACACAAGAATTCCAAAAAAAAAGCAGTATAGACAGAACAAAACAGGAGCAATCAAAAACTTTCAGTAAGACTTTTTGTGTGTGTTATATGGACAATATGTAAACACAGTCAGTCAGAGGAAGCATATTTTGTCTGCTAAACCAATTAAAAAACACAAGTCTACCAAAGTTCTCTTAAGTAGCATCACTGTCATGTGATCTGAAAATACTACAAGAAGGAAATGATTTTCATATTATAATTATACCTGAGAGTAGTATCTCCCACTCAGCAGATATTTCTAACATGAAAAATTCACAGGGAAATAAAACAAAACAATCATTTTAGAGTCACCAATTTTATCATTTCTCATCTTTAAGTAGTCTGAGAAGAGTACCACCAAAGTGAATAAAGTAAATAATTAAATAAATAGTAAAAGTTCTAAGACTTAAACATTCAATATAAGTTCAGGGATTATTTAAATAGAAGAATTTGATTGTTGCTACTTTTCTCTCATTAAAAAAATTCCCTATGGAATAATGTTTAAGAAAAGTCAACTAGAAGCAATATTTTATTTGTACAGTATAAATGAATGTAATGTATGTGAATAAAACTAATGGGCTTTAAAATCAATTTTCTACTTCAAGGACAGGATCTCTCCAAACGTCTGTAGCAGTGTTAGGGTGTGCCCACGTCTGTATGATGCCGTATTATGTGCTGGTTCTTTTCTGAAGGTCTTCGGAACCCTTTCTTGCAATACTCACAACGGTGAGGGTACTCTTTCGTATGAATGGAAATAACATGCCGTTTAAAGCCCGAGGCATCTGTCGTGCTATACTCACAGTACTCACACTGATACACTTTCCTGCCACTGTGTGTTTTCATGTGCTTTTTTAGCTCATTCTGTTGCCTGAATCCCTTTCTACACCTCTTACACCTAAAGGGAAGATCTTTCGTATGAACCGAGAGAATATGGCGACTCAGAACAAATGGATCTGCAATCTTAAAGTCACAATGTCTACACTGGTGCATTTTTTTGCCCTTGTGGGCAGCCACATGTTTCTTGAGTTCTGAAGGCCTGTGAAAGCCTTTATCACACATGTCACACTTATGGGGGTAGTCCTTCGTGTGAACTGAAATTATGTGTCGTTTTAAATCACTTGAGTTGGAACTCTTGTGGTCACAATGCACACACTGGTGTGTTTTGCTTTCTTGGTGAGTAAGTGCATGTTGCTGCACCTCTTTGGTGTCTGAGAAGGTCAGAAGACAAATGTCACACTTAAATGGTATCTCTTTACTATGCTTAGTTTTTATGTGTGTTTTTAAGTTAGAAGAGTCTGCAGACCGATATTCGCAGTACTGGCATTTGTATGGCTTCTCCCCTGTATGGATTCGAATGTGTTTTTTGAGCTCTGATGGGTGACGAAAACCTTTACCGCATTCCACACAAATATGAGGAAAGTTCTTGCTATGGACTGCCAAAAGGTGGCGATTCAATAACCCTTGTTCTGCTGTTTCATATTCACAGAATTTACACTTGTGCACTTTGTTGGCTCCTTTTTCCTTATGCACCATTCTGTGAGTAAACAAAGCCCCAGTGTGAGAGAAATGCTTCCCACATTCATCACATTCTATGGCTTTCTCTACCTTGCCAGTCAGCTTATGGCTCTCCAGGTGGTTGTGCAAACTTATCTTCTTGTTGGTAGTGTAATCACAGTCAGTACAGTGGTACTTCTTCTTGGTAAGGTGTTCAGGATGATTTTTCATATGCCTTTTCAAAAAACCTCTGGATTTAAACTTTTTCCCACAAATCATGCAAGGATAGACAGTCAAGGGATGTCCATCAGGGCCTATTATTATTGCTAAGAAAAAGAAAGTATGAGAGAACAAGTTCTGTTTTGATTTCTTCAAGAATATAAAGTATATATTCTACACATCACTGGACAAGCGCTTCTAAATTACATTAACATACCTTTTATTTTATTTCAACAAACAACATATAGCAATAAAGAAAATCTGGTAATAAAGAAAAACTGGTCCAGCCCTGGCTGCTGTGGCTAAGTATATTAACAGTGGGCCTGCAAATCAGAGGGTCACAGGTTCAATTTCCAGTCAGGGCACATGCCTAGGTTGTAGACCATGTCCCCGGTTGGGGGCACAAAAGATGCAACCGCACATTGATGTTTCTCTTCCTCTCTTTCTCTCTCTAAAATAAATAAAATCTTAAAAAAAAGAGAGAGAGATTCTGGTCTAGAGACTTTACTCAGTATGACTATACCAATCTCACATACTAATTTAAAGCTAAATTTAGATATTACTGTAAATCATTCAAAAAAGAAAGTTCAACATTGAAAAGTTATTTATTCCATGACACATTTAACTTAAATTTCAACAACTATAAAAAAATTTTTATATCCAAATCAGTATACACGATGTTTTAGAAGAGTATGTCTAATAAATAACCAAAGTATTTGTCTTACTTCTCTGTAAACGATGCCTGCTTTATGCTGACAGTAACAAATTCTTTATATATATTCACTTAAAGTTAACAAACATATTTCAGTAATTTATTTTCATTCCCAGTAAAATAACCTAAGATTTTAACTCTTTTTCCCGAATGTCTGAATGAAAAACAATTTATTCTTATCTAAGGTAATCATTCATGGATATCACTGAATTCTTAAAATATATTTGTTAATTCAATACACAAAATACATGTAATCAATCAGCTAAAATGTCATTACAACACCTCTGTGGATATTTACTAATTTCACTGAGCATTCCATAAAGCAAACCATGTGTATGGAACTCATGTGTATGGAACACATCATGGTATGGAACTCATCTGCCCTCACCTGTTTGGTACTGCCTGGAATCAGGTCTTCTCCTTTTCTTTGGTTTTTGTTTAGCCAGTCTGCCAAGCCCAGCCGACTCATCTATGTGTAAGAGGGCACTTGCAGTGCCATTCCGGTTTTCAATTCCATCAGAATTATTATTACCTAACAATGTGCATTAAAAAACAAAATTATACATTATTCATTAACTTATTAACTATAAGAAATAAAAAGTAAGGCCATCATACTCAAGATTGACAAATCTCCATCTAGATAATGGATTTTATTGCCATATTTATAGAGGAGACTAAGAAATAACTACCTTCAAATCTAACATCATTTTGCCCCATGAACATACCTTACTATGTTTCAAATTTTAAAGTCATGGGCCAGTTATAATCAAGATAAAGAATTTCAGGTTGAAAGCCTATATACATTTTATATAAAACAGACATAAAGGAAGTTCTTATTAAAATTAAATGAAAAAAAAAACCCTATAAAGCTTCCTCCTCTTTTTAACTCATTGTACTAGCACTTCCTATTTCTTAAACTTAAAGATTGTAGAAACTATTTTCAATGATAAATTTATATTCAAGAACCATGAATAGTTGGAGCTGCTGTGTCACATACCATAAGCTGCTGCCCATGCTATTGGCATGAAGGTTTTCATTTCATTGTCATCAATTTGCTGTTCATGAACAGCAGCAGCTGCTGCTGCTGCAACAGCAGCATCCTCCTCTCCTACAATCACCTCCATATACACTTCATCAGCGATTTCTGCAACATCTAATTACAAAATTAGTAAGACACTTTTGGGACCAAGTTTATAAGACATCAGACATGACCTCTGATTTCAATTCTGTTAACAAACAGAAAAAGGTTCAAATATTACATACCTAAAACATTATTTTCATTGAGCAAATCAGTCTATAGATTTGTTGAATAATTGTTTTTCTTCCAACACAACTTCTTTTTCAAGTGACATCATACACATATATTAAGTGACTGATGTTCTTTACAACATCGCATAAAGAATATAAAATATGCCTACAATAGTTCTGCTTATTTTCTTCAAATGTGCACTTTAAATTAAAAAAGACACAGAAATATAAAAGTCTCCCATAAAAAGGCCACCTACTTACTTAAATCTTCATCTTCTTGTTGAGAGTCATTGACAGCCATATAAACCATCTTTTCTCTTGGCACACGAATACCGCTATTCTGGTCTAGTACTTCAACTCTATGCTCATTCTCAGTTTCACTCTCCACAATGTCTACAGTGCCACCTAGCACAAAAAAATGACAGCTCCAAGAATTCATATGGAAAGTTTATTTTCACCGGTATCATTTTAACAAAGAATTATCTCTTCCAACAATTTATGTAAGTACATTGGAAATCTATTTTAAAAGTTATCTTTAGGTTGAAGTATTTAATTAGGATATATAACATATTGAGGGTTTCCTCTTACCTAAGTCATCCTCTCCAGGATCAGCTTTAAAAATGTACACCTTAATGACTTCAGGGCAAGTGCCATCCACTTTACAAGAACTGATTTCTGACTCAGTGTCTATGGTCATTCCAGAGGAGCCATTCTGCTCTATTTTGCCAGCATCATCCACTAAAAAGAGAAGAAACACACCATAAATTATTAGCAGATACTTAAAATATTACCATTTTCAAAAGTCCTTTTCACAAATACAATCTCTAACTTGATTCATATAAAATTGCATATAGAACACAGTGGATATATTTTGAAAGTCTTCTAAAAGTAGGATGAGATATTAAAGTAAAAAGATACTTTACTTAAAGAAAACACCTGATAGTCTTTATAGAAAATTAATTGAGAACTTAAAAAGGTTAATGATTATCATTATTTTATCCCAAGATTTAATAATATTCATTAGGTATAAGCATTATTATGATCTCAAAAATCTTGGGAAAAATACTTAGTTTTTTTTTTAAATATTTTTTTCTAAATATTTTACTGGTAGTAAAATCAAGAAACACTGGTCTTAACATAGTATTTTATCAGTACTATCTAATGTTCACTTCTTAATATTTTCTTATTGCTTTACATGACCATTTTAATTTATTTAAATATCAAAATATTATTTTCAGAAACTACACTGCAATATTTAGTGTACATATCAAATTATTTAAACATAAAACTATGCCCACACAATATATATACATACACATAACACACATGATTACATTAAAAAAATTAGTCATTATAGACAAATGAAGCCCATGTATATTTAAAGACATTCTTGCATACCTTAATGTTGGTTGTCTATTTTATGATTTTCAGGAAAAAATAATAAGAAACATACCATTACTTACCAATAGAGACAAACAATTTAAAAAAAGAGACATCCAGACACTATAAAACATTTTATACTTCACACTTTATAAAAGTAGCTAAGGAAATAGCACAGCATTATGCTTAGGGTTTGGAAAATTAACTAAACTAAACAGTAATGTCAAAATAATAGACTCTGGATTGGAATAAACACCAAAAATACAATTTCCACATAACAGAAACCCTTTTCATTCACTTATGGTCATCCACTGGCACAAAATAAAGGTTAATTAAGACTAATGAAAACTTAGTCAATACAATGTATTACAAAAGTTAGATTTACTGATGCAAGTGCAACAGACAACCATTAAAGAAATGTTCTCTCTACTGTAGACACAATTAGCCCAACAGAAGAAAACATCACAAACATATAGTGGAGAAAATCAAGTATCATAAAAGAAGACTAATGATTTTACTTGTCTTCAATACCCTCATCACGCCTTTTATTTCCCTTTTTCATGTTCCTCTCAATAAATATATTTTATTATCCCTTTGGTTGTACATTTTTTCAAATTAACAAAAAATCACAACTATAAGTCAAACTCTGAGCTAGGTAGTGGGATAACAAATATGAGAAAGTCTTGGACTCAAGAAGTTTGTTAATTCACTGGAAAAGCAGATAATTAACAGATAAATATTTTAAAATGTGTTAATACTAATAATAACAGCTAATTTACTGATCACCACTTGCTGGTTATACTAAGTCTATGAGAAAAGTGTCAAAATATATTCCAACACTGTACACAACAGAGGAAACTGGAGTTTAAAAAAGTTGAATGACTACGTTATCTGACATAACACAGCTAGCAGCTGCAAAGCCAGAATTCAAAACTCAATCCATGTGATTCACAACTAACAATCAACTTGTGATATTTTAAAAATGTATATACCCTACATGATTTAAGTTGTTGGAGGCTGTAACTGGTAATAACTAACTACAGAGGGTTTCTATTAGTAGAGAGCAGATAAGTATGTTCATGATTCAAGCACAGCTCAGCTAACACTTCGGTAATAGTTTGGACCACTATTTATTATGGCTTAAACTCTTGCTTATATAAACATAAAACTTTACATCTTTAAAATACATCTGCAAACTCATCATGCCAAAATATCCAAAAATTTCATTTACCTAAATTGACATTCTTATATAGACGTACATAGAACATTCATATGTAGAACTTTAAAATGCACTTAGAATTTCAAAAACCAACATTAAAAAGTAAAAACAGTGACATTGTATCTAATTCAGTTTCTTATTAGGGATCAAGACCAAACCTATGCCAAATAAACAGCACAAAATATTTCTAAATAGCATCCTGAAATGTTACTTATGGACATGACCAACTCATTATGCAACCCATATACAATGCTAAGAAGGAACACCTGCACAGCCCGGTAACAAGATATCATTGATGTTCTTGGTGAAACTGTTTTGGCAAAGGCTGTATACGGGGGTCACACTAAAATGGGTTGAGAATTCTATGTAAGGCATACACTTCTTCAAGTTTTTTTCATTAATAAGGAAAGGAAAGGAAAGGCAGTAAACTTGAGCAGGAATCAGAATGGATTGTTGGTTCAAAGAGATTACTGTTCAATTATAAAAATTTACACGTTCATAGTCTACATGAACAATAGCAAGGACATGGTGAATTGCTGGATCAAGACAATAACAGAAAAGGAAGACGATGAAACCAGGAGCAAAGATGAAGTTAAAGGAAAATTAATATTGCTTTTGAAATCAGAAAATAGAAAGTAAATATCAACTTGGAACATAGGTATGTTGTTTAGGGGGAGATAGCTGGGCAGGAGTTTGGAATGCAAAAAGTAAGAAGAAATCCTGACTGGTAGCTTCAACTGCATACACACAAAAGAAGGCAAAGAATATTCTCTGTTTTAAACAGAGAATGGCAGACTGAGTTAGGAAGCTGAGAAGTAAGGAGAACAAACTAACAGAGAGAAAGCTTACTAGTATCAAGATTCAAAAAGCTTAACAACTCATCAAAAAATTATTATAAACAGTTACAACTTATTTATGACTTAAAACTCAGTTACATTCTTTAAATTATAAATATGAACACCTACATAAATACATACATGCTTCCTAAACCTTGACCTTAACTATCTAAATTAAAGTATTTTGACTATGTTTTATAACTATACTTTGTTGGCAGAAATAGGCATCATGTCCTTAATTCTATTCTGATGTATATTTAGCCATTTTTTCAAAGCTAAATATTTTTAAAACTTACTTATGATAGAGCTGACTGAAGTGTCTTTTCCTTAAGGTGGCTTTGGAATGTCAAACTGAGACTATTTAACAGGATGAAGATCTTACTAGCAAACGAGACATGAGAATCCAAAACAAATCTATAAATTATTTAGAAAACTAATCTCTGAGGAATTTAATACTCTATGATGGGGCTGGCCTACTCTGACAGGTTTATAAAAAGTGATCCTAAACAAGTACTGAAAAATGTGAAGTGCTATGTCTACTACACATTGGATATTTTTAGAAAATGTTCCTAGAAATGTAGGTAAACTATAAAATAAAATTTCTGAGGGCTGAAAAAATCTAATAATTTGCAGCTTTCAAAAGGTCACATTATTTACCTACAGCCTGTAAAAGATCTTTCCAGTTACTTCTGTTTTTAAAATTATGTAATGGTAAATTTAAATTTTAAAAACACCTCAAATATAATATTTATCCAAGAAAAGCAAAGCTATTCTATTACAAGAAAAAGGTACAACTCACCTTGAAAATTTCACTTCAAAAAGTTGTCTTATTAATTCAACCAGTAAAATTATTTAAAGAACAGATATTACCAAAGTGACTTACTAAAAAAATTAAAAACTTTAGGTGTCACTATTCACATTCTCGCTGATTTTAAAGTTGCCATTAAAATTTAAAAACAGACCAATAATAAAAAAAAAAGGCAGGACCAAACTTAGTCACCAGATATGATTTCTGCATAATTACCTTTAAAAAAAGAAATGTAATAACAAACAAGAGTTTTAGAGTAAGTCCTCTCCCAAAAAGAGAAATACAATTTCTGAAAATTAAGACTGCTTCTAATATTTATCTTTTTTACACCTTAGCACTTCTAATATTTTACATGCTATACTTCTAAATATTTTGTCTCACTTTTTCCAAATAAAGAAATAAAAGCTTTTGGACTATGTGATCTGCCTCAAAAGCTTTTTGGATTATGTGATCTTTGGAGAGTTCCAAAGTAAGAGTTTAGGGGTAGGAATGAAAATGATGCCTGTTTTAACACCCAGGCTTTCCTTTTTATCTGGTTATATAAAATCTCATTTCTCTAAGGTTTAGAACAAATTCATTGTAATTTGCAAGAAAGAAATCAAATGATAGTGGATTGCACAAGAACTGTTTTGTGTTTCACCTCACAAACAGAAAATTCTTACTCATTCTCTGTGTTCCTAACTCAAGTATATGGGTTGCTTCTCCATTCACTTACCTAATCTCTGAAAATCAGACTATTTTCAGTTTATCCACCACTGCCACCCCAGGAACACAACAAAAGGTACATTTGATTTCGTTCTCCCCAGGTTTCCCACCGAACACCCCTAGTCAGATTTACTAAGACACACAGTCAGACACCATACTCATACATTGTTCTCTTCCAGCCAAATAAAACAGAAATCATTCTAGCAACTGTCTAAACTACCTCCTGCTTTCAGCCCACCCTTGTCAAAATACCCACAATATGCCCTATGTTTAAGCAATTCTTAATTCTTTTATGCTTCAATTTTAAAATAAGTTTTTGTGGAGATGATTCACCTTATTGTACTCGAATCCTATCACCCAGAACTGTCAATTAAACTTAAAATATTAGATATTTCTTTATGCATATAAACGAGTAAAAGAACTGAAGAAAAATAAATATAACTGTAAATACAAATTATAGTATTTTTTTAATTAAACCAAATCCAACAACAAAATCTATTAAATTGTACAGTTGATCATTCTAACTATTCTCTTGCATATTCTTCCAATTCCTATGCTAGTCTCTCATTTCATTACACTTGACCTGAAGAACCACAAGCATATTTAATATAACTTTTTACACCTATACTTATGCAACTAAATCTTAATGGAGAAAAGAAACTCCGTAATACTTATGGTCCCATTTTTAATACTTGAAAAACTCTATTTCACATTTTCTTGTTAAGATTCCAATACCACCTACTCAATTGAGGTTAACTTCCTCATTCCCTGAGAACTAAATCACCATATAAAAGATAATTCACTACATTTCACTCTGTCCACCTGGCAACAACTAAATCCAGAAACATTGTCTTCACTGTGTTTCCACAACTTAATTGTGCTCCTCCTATTTAAAACCAATCCCTCTGCTTAAGCACTAAATTATACATTTTTCAGCAATTATCTTTTACATCATTAATTTATCTAGCCTCTACAAAACTGTATGAACAAGTAAGCTTTCTCTCTACCCTCTTAAAACAACAAAACCATGCTTTCTTGATCCCTATCTCCTGCAAGCTACTGCTTTATTTTGCCAATTTGTCTCATTCCACATTCTCTAACTCTCATTTGGCTTGATTGCCATGACTTCACAAAAAATGTTCACCCACATTATTCACCACCAATTCTAAGGAATCATTTCACTTGCTCTAGCAGCATTTGACAGATGTTCACTGTCCTCTGTAATGTACTTTCTTCCCTTGAATTATGTGACCAATCCTCTTGGTTCCCTCCTGCCTTACTGGCCATGACTTTTCAATCCTTCACCAGTGTCTCTTTTCTCCTACCACTTAATGTAGCAAAACTCAGGATTTAATCCTGAGTTTGGCCTTCTTTCCTTTGTCTACCACAATCAACTATACCTCTACATGAATGAAGTCTCTATGAAGGGAAAGAACTTGCATGTATTTTGTTCATGGATCCCAAGAGTCTACAATAATGCTAGGCATAAAAAACTATTCAACATTCATTTGTCAGATGTTTAAGTGCTGATGTTGAAGTCAACACAAATCCAAGAAAAATAGATTTTAAAAAGCATGACCATCTAAGCAATATTTTGAAACACATGAATTTGGAATCATATTTTAAAGACAGTATCTACCATCTTTTGTTATAAAAAAAAAGAATCACACTTACAAACTGTGCTATCTGAAATATTTTGCAGTTAGTATCTTTTACAAAATTTCCATCACCTAATCTCAATGTGCTGTTTGGTCTAATTCGAAATTAATTCAAAAAATTACTACCAGTCATTTTACCAATGTCTTCATTTTTGCATCCTTTCTGTTGATTCTTTGTTTGCTCTAGAAATTACTCAAGAGTATCTAAAACCCTGGATACCTGAGAATTATCTATAATTTAGTATCAAAGAATAAGGTGACTGATTGTAAAACTGTTTGGATACAGTTTCATCGAAACTTTTACACACTGCTGCACTATCTTGTGTCATTGTGTATTTTGATATGGTTGTCCACATAACTGATTATCCTTACTAACCCTAACCCTAACCCTAACATAACTGTGATTATGACTTGGTTGCTTTATCACTGTCAATTTCTTATAACAATGAATTGCCTCAGATCATTCATCATTCTTTTTCAATATTGAAATAAAATTCACATACCATAACATTTACCCCTTTACAGTACTTTAAGTGCTATTCAGATTTTTGGAAACTTACAGCTGTGCAACCATCATTCCTATCTATTTCCAGAAAATTTCCATTGTCCTAGAATAATACCTGTCTTCTTTAGCTAACCCCTTTCCCCAACCTATCCCACAATTAGAGTAGGCAACCCCCAGTTTTTCTTTCCCAATATACCTATTATGGACATTCCATATATTTCTCACACTTTCTTTCTTTCTTTTTTTTTTTTTTTATTTTTAGAGAGGGGAAGGTGGGCAGAAAGAGAAGGAAACATCTTTGTGTGGCTGTATCTCGAGTGTCCCTGACTGGGGACCTGGCCTTAAACCCAGGCACATGCCCTGACTGGGTATCAAACTGGCAACCCTTTGGTTTGCAGGCTGGAGCTCAATTGGCTGAGCCACATCAGTTAGGGCTATTTCTTACACTTTTAAAGTTCATCCATGTATGTTGTAACCTGTTATCAGTCCTTCATTTCTTCTGATGGCCAAATAATACTTCACAGTAAGGTGATACCACATTTTTAAAACTAATTCATGAATTGATGGGGTGTTTCTACTTTGTGGCTATTATAATTAAATAATGCTGCTATAAGCATTTGTGTAAAATCTTGTGTGAATGAGTCCCTGGCTGGTGTAGTTCAGTGGATTGAGCGCAGGCTGCCAACCAAAGCATCACAGGTTTGATTCCCAGTCAGGGAACATGCCTGGGTTGCGGGTCAGGTCCCCAGTGGGGACCACACAAGAAGCAACCACACATTCATGTTTCTCTCTCTCTCCTCCCTCCCTTCCCCTCTTTAAAAATGAATAAATAAAATCTTTTAAAAACACACACACAAAAAAAAACTTGTGTGATTACCTGCTTTCCTTTCTCTTGGGCAAAAAGTTGAATATCATGGCATCTGTAATTCGTGTTTAATGTTTTCAGGAGTTGCCCAATTTTTCTAAGTCACTACACAATTTATTCCCACTAGCAATTTATGCGTGTTCCAAAGTCTCATCATTCTTGGAAATGACTGCTACTTGCCATTTTTAAAATTCCCATTTTTCATTATAGTTTTGATTTACATTTTTGTATTAACTAATCATGCGCATCTTTTATGTGCTTACTTTCTTTGGAAAAATGTCTATACTTATGATCTCTGACCTACTTTTAAGTGTGTTGTTTGCATTTTTATTTTTCATTTATAGAAGTTCTTCATATGTAATATCTCTGACCCTTACATGCATACTTCACAAATATTTTTGTTTATTCTTGACAATGTATTTGAAATAAAAATATTTACAAATCTGTTGAAATTCTCTGCAATACTTCAAACTGTTTTCTTCTGAATTTTAGAATTTTAGCTACATTTCAGTCTTTACTATGTTTTGAACTTTATTTTATGTTTTTAGGTAGTGAACCAACTTCATTCTTTACATGTATAGATATAGTTATTCCAGCATTACTTGTTGAGGAGACTGTTCTTTTCCTTACTGACCTGTCTTGGCACCCTTGTGAAGAATCACTTGGCCACAGATGAATGAACTAATTTCTAGACTCTGAATTCTATGTCTGTTCTTAGGCTGATACTGCAATATGGATCACTGCAGCTTTTTTCTTTGAACCTGAAAACGTTTTCACTTCTTTATTTTTTAGCTCTACCTGGATATATAATTCTTGGTGACAGACTTTTTTTCCCCTTCAACATGTTGAACATATCATTTCATTATGTTTTTACCTAGTATCACCTACTTAGAAAACAACTTTACTTTCTGAGGATCACTTTTATGTGATGAGTCACTTCTGTGTGACTTCGTTTCAAGGTTTTCCTCTTTATCTTTAAACAAACATGTCCTCTGAACTTTTTCCAGAAGATACGTGTAGATGAGTATTATCAAATTCAAAAAGTTTTCAGTTATTCTTAAAATACTCTTTTATTTTCCTTGAAATAGTCTTTTGATGCCTTTCCTTCTTCCTCTTCTTTGGGAACTATGTACGTTGGCATGCTTAATAATGTTCTACAGGTCAATGTACCAACATTCATTTTTATTCAAACCTTTTTCCATCTCAGACTGCACAGTATTGTTTGATGTCCCTTCAAGTTTGCTGATTCTTTCTATGGTCTGATCAAACATACTTTTTGTGCTATGATAAAATTTCAATTTCACTTAAATAATTTTCAAGTCCAAAACTCCTAGTCAGTTCTTTTTAAATTTCTTACTGATATTCTTTAAATTTTGAGACAGCATTCTCATACTTTACTTGTTTACATATGGTTTCCTTTAATCATTTCAAATTGAAAACAGCTGCTTGAAAATCTTTATTAGCAAGTTCACTGTCTGGGATCTCAGGATGCATTTCTGTGTACTGTACTGTTTCTTTGTGAGCCATATCATGTGTCTCTGTATGTCTCATAATTTTTTGCTGAAAACAAAAGATTTTTAAATATAATGCAATAATGCTTGAAATCAGATCCTCCCATTTGCTCAGTTTGGCATTCCTGCTCATGTGGTAACTTTTGTTTAATTCCATGAAGTTTGTATTGTTTGTCTGTATGCCCACTGAGTAATAAGAGAAATGGTCAACTACTGGCTGAGATTTCCATACAATCAGTAATTCTTCCATTTTGCCAAGAAGCACATTTTAGACTGGCAATTTATACTCCACAATGACTTTCAATTCCTGCTTGGGCAGAACTTCAAGATTAGTTAAATGCTTGAGGTTAGTTTCTTGCCAAGTTTCTTGCTACCATAGGCACAGCCCTTGCATTTTCATATTCAAGAATCACTGGACTATATCCCATTTTTTCAAAGCTCCCCCTAGGGACATCTCATTCCACAGATTTTCTTAAGCTTTACACATTTATGACACTTACTATTTTCCCTAATTGTACCTATGGCCTTAATTAGCAGTGATGTTCAATAACTATCTCTGATTTTTTCTGTCAACCCCAGAGAAAAGACCTGTTCACTAGCAAACTCAAAATCTCTATAATGGAGTGCACCTTACAAATGAGGTCTTCCAAAGAACAACTAGACAGGTCAAATAATGACAATTTTCTTCAAATGGGACTTGAAGGAGTTCTGACATCATCCTGCCCTCTCCTGTAGCTGTCAGGCTATTAATGTTTATCATGGTAAAATAGGATATTGGTTTGAGGGTGCACTCACACACAAAGCTCAATGTTGTTACAATGAGTTAGCATTTTTTGTAGAATAAACGATTCTCTGTAATGCTGAACGTTAGTTTCCACTGTTCTGAAAGTTTATTTTGGCCATTTCTGTTAAGTGTTCTGATTTTGGCTACACATGAGAGGATTTTTAATAATTTTCAGATGAAATTTTCTCCCATAACTTTGCCATGTTAGTTTTCTTTTTTTCTGCATGGGGGTGTTATTTCCTGTCTTCTTTATCTATCAGTTTCTCTATAATCATGTTTACAACTTTAACCATTTCACTGTGCAACTTTCAAAGCCTGGTCACAAAACCACTGATTATAGTCAGTCACATTATTGTTGCTGCTACATTGGTTTTTACTTAAAACAGTTGTGTTTTTTCCTCTTCAGTCTCTACCTTGTACTTTTAACAGTTTAATTTCTATCTCTATTTACTTCCTTGTAATGTCTCCTGTGAAAATGTCTATCTGCTGCACTATGGTCTGAATAACCTCTAGTAATAAAAAAAAAAATTACAGTCTGATGAACATAATATATTTGTAAACTTTATCAGGACAAATTTTAAAAATTGACCAAGATATCTTTGCTAAAATATTCTTATTTACTCTACAGAAATAGTATCTTGTTAATTATTAAAAGTCCAAAATTTTACTGTGTTTTACCAGTTAACTCTCGCCCCACGTAAAATCTGGAGGGATCTTAAATGATAAATTACAAAAATACCCAATAATCACCTATAGAAAAAGAAATGAATAAACATATCTACATTAAAAATGTAATATGTGAAATAAGTATTTTACCATCTCCTGTATTCTAATAACTACCTAATGCAACAAACAAACTATATATTGTGTTGATTCTGGATTTATTTGTCAGATATGATGGTTTGGGCTTCATTAATTTATTCACTCACTGAATCTCTTTTCACTGAATATTTATTATAACCAATGTCATAATTAGTATGTCAACTGGTCATGGCACTACAGGAAGCATGGTATCCATAGAATTTCAGTTATAAAGGTAGTACATGTTAATTCAACTAGTAGTTCATACAAATATGCATATTTTGATGGAAAACATACCTAAGTAGAAAAGACGTAATAGATTTTGTCCTCAAGAAAGATATAATCAACTTGAAAGCAAAGGTAGTATCTAGACTGTAAGACTATATATACTACTATGCTGCAACAATGAGCATTTGTGTCCAGATACACCACAACACTACAGACAATAACATCTTTTTGTTATCATTTGAAGTAAGATCTTTAAAGGGAAGAAATTTACCAAGATGGGTTGTAAACACTTTATAAAAACTAATAGGTATATATAGATCTAATGAAGTACAAAAATTTCTTTTTTTCTTTTTGTTGTTCTATTTATTTATTCATTCATTGGTTTAATCTTGTATCTACCCTAAGTATCAAACCTGCAACCTTGGCCTACTGGGATAACACTCCAACCAATTGAGTTACTAGGCCAAGGCTTTGATAGCCTACTATTATTATTATTAAATAAATTTTGATTATGCTATTACATTGTCCTATTATCCCCTCTTCATTCCCCTCCACCCTGAACACCCTCTCCCACCCACGTTCCCTTTAGTTCATGTCCATGTGTCATAAGTTCTTTAGCTTCTACATTTCCTCTACTATTCTTGCCCTCCCCCTGTCTACTTTCTACCTACCATCTATGCTACTTATTCTTCGTACCTTCCCCCACTCCTCCTCCCACTCCCCTGTTGCTAACCCTCCATCATCTCCATTTCTGTGGTCCCATTCCTGTTCTAGTTGTTTGCTTAGTTTCTTCTTGTTTTTGTTTCAGATGTGGTTGTTAAAAAACATGTACAGTAAAATGACAGCAAACTCACAACTATTATCTTCTTTTTCTTAGATAAGTCCCTTAAACATTTCATAAAATAAGGGCTTGGTGATGATGAACTCCTTTAACTTGACCTTATCTGGGAAGCACTTGATCTGCCCTTCCATTCTAAATGAAAGCTTTGCTGGATAGAGCAATCTGGGATGTAGGTCCTTGCCTTTCATGACTTGGAATACTTCTTTCCAGCCCCTTCTTGCCTACAAGGTCTCTTTTGAGAAATCAGCTCACAGTCTGATGGGAACTCCTTTGTAGGTTACCATCCTCTTATCTCTTGCTGCTTCTAGGAGTCTCTCCTTCATTTTTACCTTGGCTCATGTAATGA